>CABFWO010001764.1:71659-96129 GCA_902155825.1 Timema genevievae
TTTTTTTTTTTTTGCATTATTGTATATCTTTTTCTGATCTTGGAGGGATGCTTGAGAAAACCTGTATTTAAAAACATAAAACAAATGCAAGCTTCTAAATAAATTGACTATATAATTACAACATTTACATACACTAAGGGCCTTCATTTTGCTAAACATTATAATTTTTTTTTTAACTAATAATACCTACATACTCTTACTTTTTTTTGTATTAACATCAAATGTTATACATTTTACATAAAATTAACCCCAAGGATATGATTAAAAACTATGTTAACTTTTATGTGTGTAATTTGTAAATTAAATTTATTACTATTTAAATATTGGTGATTTAGATGATTTTTCCACCTTATATTAAAATGTTATCACTGCATCTCACTTCACATTAGGGCTATACAAATAAATGATGATTATGATAATGTAATAGGGAAGGTGACGCTGGAATATTAAAAGAAATGTTTCCCTGTCTGTATGAAGGAAGAGTTGTTGCGTTACGATCTGGGATAAGGACCCGTGCATGCCCCATGGTTGGGCAGCAATTGAGATGTTATGATATTTGATTGTAATTGGTTGGTGATAATTATGATGTTATTAACATTCGACGCAGTGATGATTTGTAAGTGCTCGGTGGTTTGTAGGTGCGTAGTTTCTAGCATTCACTTTAATGATACCAACTTTAAATTATTCACACACTTTTTGATGGTTTCACTTATTATATTAGTAAAAAACAGAATGTAATTGATTTTAATACTCATATACTATTTATTAAACTGATTACACACTCTTAAGATTGTAACTTGAACATTAGAGCGACATAGATCTTGCTTGAGTGACTAAAGGTCGTGCACTTGTCTTACGCAGTTTCTTTTCCAGCCCTTATATACGGCTGCCTCCTCCCTCTGCTCTTGGAAGTAAAATCTGGTAATGCTTGCAAAGTTTTAAAATAGTCAACAAAACTGAAATTTTCTCTGCATATATTGTAGTCGTCGTAATCTTTAACTTTAAATTTTGAAAATACTTTATAGGTTTAAAACACATTAAAATAAATATTAATTGATATTAATAATAAAAATATAACTAGAATTTAGATTTGAAAATAAAATCGTTCAAATTTGTCTGGTCATCTATGGATGAAGTATTAAAACGAAAATTTACATACAATTCTTTAGAGAAAAATATACTTCATCCATGATTTTTCAAATAAATATTAGGGGCCCAAAACATTATCATTACAGAGTGAAAAACCATGTAGGAAAAATTGCCCTCAGTACACCCAAACATAATTCGAACCTTGATCTTCCTGCCTAAGGCAATCAAATCTTTTTTGAAAGCGACATCATAGACCATTTGCCCACTGAAACAGGCTGTATTAAAATCAAGGCTCTATTTTTGACATAAAAGTGTATTGAGGGTGATTTCTTAAAAATGGTTTTCTTCTCTCCTTTCACACATATTAGTACATATGCATATAATCTGAACAGGTAGTAAGACGTGGTGCAAAATCTATATACATA
Source organism: Timema genevievae (assembly GCA_902155825.1). Classification (NCBI taxonomy): domain Eukaryota; kingdom Metazoa; phylum Arthropoda; class Insecta; order Phasmatodea; family Timematidae; genus Timema; species Timema genevievae. Next base: position 73,174 of record CABFWO010001764.1, read on the forward strand.
TATACCAATTTTTTTTATAAACTAAGAACGTTTGCTTTTATTTAAATTAAATATCAATTCTTTAGATTGGCTTTATTTTCCAAATTCATCATCTAAATTCTTTAAGCAATCTGCTCTACAAAATAGTTATTTAAATCAGATACATGAAGTGTTAATTTATTTTAGCTGACAACAGCAGCACTGGTCGATGGCAGTTTTCCAACCCTCAATCTGCTCACCGGGCAGCATCTTTACTTGGAACAACCTCTGAAGAACTGAGTCATTGCCTGTTTGGTGAGGATAATTCAACTCCGCATACATCATTCCCTACTTCTTCACCAACAGACCGGCTTCTTGACAGGGACTTAACGCCTCTTGAGATGCTGGAAGGATTGGTGGTGGGACTCTATGGGGAGGTGTTCAATGCTATTGCTGCTCTCATTAACAGGTGACACAAACAAATTGAAGTGGCCTAGATATCTAATAACTCCTTACAATGTCTAATCTAAGTTTGCATGAAGAAATATGTCTTTTAAACCTCCTTTGCTAATATTAACCATTTTAGTTTGCAAAAAATAATAAATTTATTTACTTTCATATCTTAGCTAAATTTAGGTGGTAATAAGATGTTGTGGATACCAACATTTTATATGTATAGATATACACATTTATTTATTTAGGTTTCTTAGCTTATAACTTAGACTAATATTATTCTATGAACTTTCTGACTCTAAATTGTATAGAAGAATTAAATCTTGCTTGTGATGTATTATAAATATTGTAAACATAAAATAAATTGTTCAACCTCATTTTGAACTGAGTGTAATATGTTACTACTTGTAGTATAAACTATATTTGGAAACACTATACTATTTTTCAATCAAATACATACTGTCAAAGTTTAAATAATTATCAAATTTTTAACTTCTTGAATGCTTGTTCTCATAAAATTATGGCACTATCCCATAGCCATCATGAGTTACACACATATAAAAAAGAAGACTGGTTGTGGACATTACAAGGTTCCTACGGTCTGGAAAGTCAGGGAAAAAAATAAGTCAGGGAAAGTCAGGGAAGCTTAAAAAAAGTCAGGGAAATGACAATTCATGTCACACTCCAGTTTCCTCGGAAATTGTAAAGCCGCAGAAGGAAGGTGTTGCCAAAAGTGAAAGTAGTGTAGTGCCTCGAAGAAACCCTAAAACTTTAGTTATGAAAGATAATATAAATAAGGCGGAAGTCATTTGGGCCTTGCAAGTTGTTGACAATAAAATGTTTTCAATTCGTGCAATAATTTAAGTACAATTTTTCAATTGATGTTTCCCGAATGTTCCATTGCCAGTGCCTTTACTCTTGGTGGAGACAAGGCTGCATATTTCATTGTGCATGGCTTGGCTCTATTCTTTCATAACAATTTACTGGACCGCCTAAAATCATGTAACCACTTTGTAATTTGTTTTGATGAGGCATTGAATAAAGTTATTCAAAGAGGGCAAATGGACATTGTATTCAGATTCTGGGACAAGGAAAATCATAAAGCTGTCAGTCATTGCTTAGGCAGTGTTTTTTTGATAGAAGCACCGCTGAATAATTACTGAAATATTTCTCTGATGGTATTTCTCCTCTTCCAGTCTCTAAGTTTTTACAAGTGTCAATGGATGGCCCAAATGTCAATTTAAAGTTTATAACACTTCTTCAAGAACACACAAAATCTGTCACAGACAATGAAGTATGTATTTTGATAAATCTGACGACATGTGAGCTTCATGTTGTTCATGGTTCCTTGAGAACAGGAGTGGAACCTGTCAATTGAGATATAAATTGCTTATTGTGTCACACATACTACCTGTTGACTGACTCTACAGCTTGTCGAGCATTGTTTACCCAATTGACAGGGTGTACAACTTTACCTTTGGAGTTATGTTGTGTTCAGTGGTTAGAGAATGCAACGTGCATTCAAAGGGCAATACAAATTTGGGACCACGTTGTTAAGTTTCTTTAAGAAGTAAAGCTTCCTAAAACAAAATCTGTAGGGATACTTAAAAGAGCAGCCTGTGATCCATTCCTGAAGTGTATACTAGCTTTCTGCAAAACATTTGTAGATGGATTTCAGCCTTTCCTTTTTGATAGGGTTTGATATATTTCGTTATTTTCCCATCATTTTCCCTGAACTGATTGGCAAGATGTCTGCTTTCTTATTCTTCCATGAGAGGTGAGGCAAGGTTGGCTGTAGTGGAGGAGGAGGCTGAAATAAATGTAATTAAATTAATATTTCTACTTGAATAGTACCATAAAATTATAGTGGAAATTTTGTGAGAAGTTGGTCAGTGAACTTGGGAAAATAGTCGGGAAAAGTCAGGGAGAGTTCTTTTACAAATACTCTGGAACCCTGCATTAGTATAATACTTTATACTCCCCCATTATCCAATGGTCTGACTCAAATTTCTATACATTCATTGATAAATAGTCAGACCCAATTAATAAATATTATCTTTTGTTTAAAAGTTGTATCCCCTTAAAAAATAAATGCTCTCAAAATTAAAAACGCTATTTATATTTTGATGAGGGCTAAGCTTAGATTTAGAAAACTTATTTTAAACTTTACCCTTAAAATAACACATTTAACAAACATTCCCTAGTCCTACATACCCATTCTAGTAAATATTCACTAGAAACAATAAAACAATATTATAGACGTTCAAAATCCTAAACTCACCAGAGTTTTGAATAGGGTGTCCTTCTCCATTCACCTACCAAAGATCACAATCTATATAAAATAAACCATACTCCCGAACTTTCCCCATCAATTTTATCAGACATATTCAAAACAGTAGTGTAGTCTGAGGTCAAATAGTTGAAATGCCATTCAATTTTTTTTAATTGACTCTCATATTTATAAGTTATTGTAGTCGTGAACAATTTCGACCTCCAGATTTTGATAGATATTGACATTTTATGTGCCTCCAAAATAAAAAAAACTAGGGCTTTCATTTATGTAGTGTTGGGAAGTAACCTAATATTTCTTTTACATTTGATGTTGAGTCAATTAAAAAAATAATTTACATTATTACATTATTTAGTTGAAACACTATTATATTGAAAGAATTTCTTTTTTGCTCACAAAGATATCAATTTTTGAAATTATTTGATGTATTTATATATTTTATTTCATAAACTTGATGAAAATAATTTTATGCTATTTTGCTATTATATTCTTTATTATTTATTTTCTTAAATTTTGTATTTCTTAATATTTCCAATAGAAATATAACTCATTTGTGTGATTCATGTATCTTTAGAAGGAATGTTCTCATTTAATTCTTCTAAAAGCCCATACCAACCCTCAATTGTATACATTGCAATCAATACTCTTTTCTTCTTCTTTATAAGCTGATGCCAAAATCTCTGTTGCAAACTATGGATTTGTCTCTGGGTGAAGGAAATATTTTTTGTTTTAAATAATTTACAAACATAAACCATCAGTACTATACTCTACAATACATCTATAATAGTCAGACCATGTACTCTTATAATTAGGTTCCAAAGCCACCATCTTGTTTTTAAAATATATAACTTCTCAGGAACCTCATGCGTCAATATCTTTAGTCCCCATAGTCATAAAAAATTCTCTTGAGTCATAAAAATCCCATAATTTTGTGTCCACGCTTACACTGAGTAAAATGTTTATTTTTTATTTGTATACTTTAAATACAATTGTAATCATCAGTTAATTTTTCTTGTCCCTTTTGAAATTGTCATATATTATATTTGGTGCTTTATCTGCTTTTCAAAGATACATTTCAATATAAGTATTAAATTTTATACTTTTCATATTCAACTTTAGCTTTAGCTTTAGTATTCTGAAAATTGAAAAATGACACCTGGACACGGGAATCGAACCCGTGTCCATGTGTCATTTTTCAATTTTCAGAATATGATATCTAGTGGAGTAATTTCCTACTAACAAGCATAAATAATAGCACCGGCTATTAATTCTTAATGAGTGCTTTAGAATTAATTTGTATCATGTTACAAGTTTTACATGTATCAAGGCTGAGGTAGGCCAAAGTTCAAACAAATAAACTGTTTTCTAAATTTGTGAGCTAATCTTGAGATTCTACCAATTCTTTTTCTTTGGATGTACCTTCTCTTTAACCTGAAAGACTACCATAACCATATAATGTATGGCCCACTCTTATCAAAGTGTACATTACTAAACATTTTCCCTAGCTTCCTTTTGGATTTCTAATATGAAAGATACATGCAACAAATACTTTGCTTACTCCTAAAGTGACTTCTATACCTAATAATAATTTCAACCATTTCAAAGTTAGTTTGTTTCTTTACATATAATATCTTACTAGGCCTTATTTGATGATGTCCTTTTTTGTCTGGATTAGTTGTTATATTAATTTGTATAATAACTGTTGTGTGATTAAGTTGGGAAATTCTTATACTAATTGTACTCGACAAGGAAAAATCATTATGACTACCATCAATGCAATTTAAATTGTGACTACTCACCTAATTTTTTCTTTACAATCATCATTTACATCTTCTTTTTTTATGTGTGTTCATTAATGCCCCAATAAAATGTTTCCATGTTAAAACTAAAATGTTTCCATGTTAAAACTAAAATAAGACCAATATTATATATAAGATTATTTAAAAACATTTTATAAATTTTTAGCAACGCATTTTTTCAGACAAATTCTAAGGAACATTAAAAAAAAATACTAATAAATAATTGAAATTTAAATTTACAAGATTTTTTTATAGCTTTGAATTGTGTTTCGGATTCACTGGATTTCTTTATAGTTTCAACACTACAATCACTTTTATTGTTATTCTTTTTAAAAAAATGCATTTAATCTTACCGATATTGGTTATATTTATTATTCTCAATATTACGTTAAAAATGTAATTTGATTTATATTTTATCTTTTTAATGGGTTAAAACCCAATCGAAATATTTAATAAAAGCTAAAATATTATCTACCCCATTTAAATTCCATTTAAAGTGAAAAACCCAGTATCTATGCAGCTGATACATATTTTCTTTGGATTGCATCTAATACTATATAGAACATTATTTTGATTTCATATTTTGAAGAAGAGATCACAAAACAAACACATCATACTGAAAACTCAAATGACATGATTGTGCTATACGCTTATTCTTTCTAATGTATCTTAACACAATCCTGCCTTATTATTCTTGAAAAGAAAAAATTGTGATTTTACTGTCATCAAAGGTGACCTGGCGGTCTAGGGGTAAGGTGTCAGACTTCTGTGCTAATGGTCTAGGCTTCAATACTCAGTCCTGGCACAGAATTATATGATTGCCAAACCCTTCCTTCACCTCTGATAAGACGTGTATTAATCACAAATTGTGAATGTGTGGAATGCTAGGCCTCCACCAAGGTTTGGATCCCACGTTAAACTGTAGCTCCTCCATTTCATCTCTTAATCACCCTTCCATTACACATGAGCATAAGTACGTACAACCCGAACGGGTAGTAAGACATGGTGTTGATGATGATGATGATGATAATAGCAACAACAACAATAACAACAACACCAACAACAACAATTATTAGGCTTGAGAAATAAACATCCATAATGCAGCACAAGATAAATTCCAACAATTTGCAAATTATCAATTATTAAATAAATAATAAGTCTGATTAGAATTTAGAATTAATGTGAATATTCATAAAACATAAGAGAGATAAACAGCACACTTAAATGGTATTGATAAAAGTATAAACTGTAAAAATATAACCCAAACAAACAAAAACACATTAACACACAAGCTTTTACCAGCCAACAGGGGTAAGAAGAAACATAGATTTAAAAAGTTTTGAAATAATGCCGAGTTTTTTTAAAATAAAACTTAAATCATCACACGCTAAAATCTATAGTTTGACCCTCAATCATTTTTAATTTCCATAGTATTTAAAACCATCAATAAAAACATCTACAACTCATAAAATCAAATAATTTGGAAGCTGGCTTATCAATATTATCAGTAAATCCGGATAAATTCCCAAACTCAACACCTATTCTTTTCCTTTCAACTAACAAACTTATTCATATTATTCAACTTTAATTTAATAGTTGTTAAATGTCTATTATTAAAGCATTTATTGTATTTGATAATAAATAGAAATAGTAATAAATATCAGATTTCTGCGAGCCTGGGCTTTTTCATTTGAACCATGCTCTAAACAAGTTATTCAAAAAGCCACCAAATTCGAGTCGAGTTAGTATATATTCATAATTTTAAAATGTTAAAATTAATATTTGTTTATTTTAAAGTAAAGAGTATATACCTAAAATATCACAAGTAAAAACACATATAAAATGTAAATATCACATCTATAAAATTGGAGATTTTGTAATAATTATAAAACAACACATGTTCTTAAAATAAAAATTACACTCATATTTAGAAATAGTAATTATTTTTAAAATAAAATTTTTTAATGAAAATATTGATTTCTAAATTTGGGATAACACTTTTAAAAATGTGATATGAAAATAACTACAAAACTCAAATAAAAATGTAATAGAAAAATTTAAAAATGCACCACTCATGTCCTCAGAGACATTAAAATTATACTCACAATTAAAAAAAGTTCAAAAAATTGACATTTTAATGATTTAATGTTTCACCAAATTAAACCTCTACAGCTTTAACTACCCAGAAAACATAAGAATCATAAGCTGTTAGAAATTTGAAATGTTTCATATTTCATTTAGTAATTTTTAATGTAATAATCTCGAACAATCACTTATTCTGTTCCAATTCCATTCTTCCATCATCAGTTGTGCATGCACCTTAAATGGGCTTTGACTAGAAATTATCTTATTAATAAATTTATTTCAATTTCAATTTATAATGCACAAAAGTTAGTGTTCATACTTTAAAATGAAAAATAAAATGGTTAAAATAATATGTCTAGTAAACAATTTGGAATATTGAATGCTGTTTTTTATTTAATTGTGTTAAATTTGGCAAAAAAAATTTGCAATCTTGATCAACACTGATATAAGACAGGTTAACTAACTTAATTATATAACCAAATATTAACTAGGGGTCTACAAAGTCCACTTTTGATTTGAAGTGAAGTCAAGTCGAATAGGGGAAATATATTCGATGCCGAATCGAAGTTTTAGTATTTTTATATTTCATTTTGAGTAAAAATAGTATTTTGACATTGAGTATATTTATCTAACATCAAACTAAATATTACATTTATATTTTCTTAACACTAATATTTGTAGATTATTGCCAACTTATAAATGTTATATTCACTTTACCTTTGATTAAAAACACTTTATGTGTACAGCCTTAGTTTTTACTAACCTTTCACACATAAGATACAAATTAACAAAACACAAAGAGTTAATGGACGTTCGAGAACAAGAACAACATTATAGAAAAATATGAGTATAAGTTAATTCAGCAGGTGCGTTTATAGGTTTGAGAAGTCCAGTGTTACAATATTTTAGTTATTCTATTTTACAAATCAACAAAGAAAATTTTGATTTTATAAATCCATTTAAATCTTACCATGTGAATTAATAAAAAAATATGGTTCTGATTTTGAAAGCACCTATAGCCATTCTCGAAAATAATATGTCTCCGATGAAAATAATTCTATCCATAAATTATTAATCATGTAATATGTATAAAATAATCAATTATTTGTAGGTTTAATTTGATTGAATTTTTTGTAAAATATCCAAGATTTTACCTAAATTAACAGCAATTTTTGTTCATAAGTACTTACTATTTGCGTACTTTTTTGAAAATAACTTTAGGAATGTTATGTTCCTCGCACATGCGCTCAACTATTTATCAAGTCTACCACTAGCCTACACATAAACAGGAATTTGAATTCAACATACTGATTCATGTAGTAAACAAGTGAAATGGCTGCGTGTGTGAATTTTAGATTATAAAAAAAATATTCAATTTTCAAGACACACTTCAAAAGTTTTATTAAACACACTGAAAATAGACACTTTCATTATTTATTATAAACTAAGCTTTTATTAGGAATAAATTCATCTTCAGTTGGTACCAATCAATGTTTGTGATCAAGGGGGTTAGAGGTTTAATGTTATGGGCGTCTTGAAATTCAAAATGTTAAGGAAATTTTTCAAAGCCCAAAATGATAAAATATGTTTTTTTCTTGAGGTAATTTCAGTTCATTTTTATTAGATGTAAAATATAAATGTAATATAATCATGAGAGTTTGGATATTAGATGAAGCTTCTAATAGCTGCTGAAGCCAAACATGTGTTTGAATCGAATACGAAGTACACCAAGATTCGCTTCGGCTTCGAATTTTTCGAAGCTTCGCACACCCCTGATATTAACTAATGATAATTTTGTGGTTTAACATATTAATTCAAGTTTTAAATATCCCAAGTTCAAAAGCAATATATACATATTCTTAATGTTAAATATTTAATTCAACTGAAATTTTAATCCAAAAACGGGGCCATGTAAAAATAGTAAAATTAATGATTATTCAAGCTTTTAGTGATCTGTTAAGCTATTTTAATTTTTAATGCCTTGTCATCGCTATGCAACTTCAATCGAGGATAACTCAAAATGGACGAAAATATTGAATTACTCTACCCGTTTAAAGTAGTTGAAGAGCTATATTATGTTTGTAATGTGATATATTATATTAACTTTAACAATTTTTTAGGTTACCAAATGATTTATAAGTAAAACTGCCGATATTACCTAAATTAATAAGCCTATGCTTACCATTGCATTTAAAAATAATGATTTGATTGTACACCAAGAGGAAGCTAGAAAATGACGAGTGTACAAAACATTCAATCTCGATCACAAGCTTTGATGATGTGCTCGGTTCGAAGCTCGAAATCTGAGTTCTTTCAGAGCCCTAGTAATAATAATAAATATACAAATTAAATTGTCTACATTTAATCTATACATGCCTCCTTGAAGTACTACTACCACCTAGTTGAAATAATTGATACCTAACTGTTGTGAAACTCTTTTTCCTTTTTATTAAAGAAAGCCACCTTATGTCTTGTGAAATCTAATGCTTATATAATTGTGTCTGTGTTAAGTGTCTTCTCCAATTTTTATACTCCAATAAAGGTTTCCAGAAAAGGGCTCTGGTTAAATGCTTTCTTTCTTACAAAATTAACAAGAACATTCCATATGGTGAATAAAAACAATTATGGTTATTTTGCATTTTATATTTGCATTGCACATAGTTGAAAATCACTGTCATACATTTGAGATAAACACACTTGTAAATTTTCTAAATAAATGTAATACTTAGCCATTAGAAAATTAATATTTTCAGTAATATATAATTTTGATCATACAACATTTAAATGACTGATCATTATTTGGCTTTTTTTATCACAAGAAACATGTTATGAGTCTTACTCATTTCATTTGCAGTTTTAAATGATGCTTGATTAGCTAGTGTAACTATAAAATAGTATTATGGTGAAATAAACAACACATACTACTTCTTTTACACTTGAAATGCTATAGTTAATTCCAGAAACATTATAAATTTCTAACTTTTAACACTCTTTTGGGGTATTTAATTTATGGTAGAAATACTTATTTTTTCTTAAAATAGTTAAACGAACTATGTAAAAGTGATACAAATGGTTGTTAACTAGTAATTAGCAGTTATGGTCAAGCTGGAACTTGCATAAAAACTTGATTTAGAGATATGTTATTAGTCTTACTACTTCTTCCTGAGGAAGATGCTATAATAGCATTGAAATATCGAAGTGTGTTTAAATATGTGTTAGTGTTTCTACTTTTATTTGTGCTCTACCATTTTCCTAATATTCGATCATTTTATTTATTATAAATATTTTTGCTCTATGCACTTTATTTCATACATGTTATAGTCTAAAAGTATTCTCACCAGACGATAAATACAATCTCTCTTCCTTCCACGATTCTTTGGCTTTTTAATGTGCATGTTCTTTCGACAATGATCTAAATCAAGGTGGAAGAGAAATGTAATAATATAATGTAAACCATAATATTTAGTTAAATTAGACAAACTTTTCTCAGGTATATTACATAACAATTTTTAAAACTAAGTACCAGTAATATAAGTAAAGAGGATTTGAGACATGAACTAGGATTGTAGTATTGTATTCGTTTCGCAATGTGTGCCACTTTCTTTTATGCCTAAAGACTCTGTGTCTTACTTTCTTTATAGGTTATTAATATATTTACATTAATGAAATAAGAAGGGATGCAAAATATAGAGAAAGGGTATTTGGAAACAATTTTAATCAGCAATAACAATATTAGGGTAAAATTTAGGAAAAAAATATATTCGTGAAATGTATGCAATTACTCTGTCTTTGTGTTGTAAGTTTTTGTCCAAGTAATGTAAATCTCAAAATATACAAAGCATTAGCTATACTGGTTTTTCCTTATAGTTCTGAAACACTATCGCTGGCCTTAAATGAAAAGAGGAAATTTAGGGTGTTTTGAAAACAAAGTACTTAGTAAAATATTTGGTCCAATGAGGAATGATGATAATAAAGTGTAGATGAGGTTATATAATGATGAGGTACATAACCTGTACTCATCACCAGGGTATGTTAGGGTCATCTTATCTTACCGATTATGTTGGACGTTGTGAATGTCCGAAATTGGGAATAGCCTTTAATATCTGGACTGGCAAACTTAATTGGAAGAGAAAAATGAAAAGACCTAGATGATTATTCATGGATAACATTAGAAAGAACCTAGAAAATATAGTTGTATTGTTAACCCTATATTATCCCCTATCTAAAGAAGGGATATATTTGACAAAGAAAATTACTTTATATGGATCCTTGTGTACTCATATTTTTTTGGCCTGACCTGAACTTTTAATTTGTACTCAGGCTTGAGCTCAACTGATTTATGAGCTTGGAAATTTCACTCATGTTGTAAATTCTGCTTCTTTGCTTTATTGTATTTTGATTATGAATATCGTAGTGTTTACTACTATCTCTAATTGTCTGGATGCTGTTTGTGAAATGAGAATTTGAGGGAATAAAAGAGGGAGAGGGAGAAAGAACATGACAATGAGATTAGTGTTTATAGTTCCACTAGTATACCAAGGTTATAAACTGAACAGACTGATTTTAGACTAGAAGAGAATATCAAACATAGATAAATAAGGCTTAGAAAAGCACAACTTTTTAGGTCTTGTACAACACAAGTAGTTTAATATAAGTCTTATCAAAGCTATCCTTATTGCTAAATAGTACTTTGTACATCCTTAAAATTCTTTTAATGACTTCTTTCTTTGATATGAAGGAGATGTTCGGCTCTGTCTGGGATAATGTCAAGGTCAGCACCAAATAAATAGATTCACTACAGATGGGATGAGAATTGAAAAGATCTTCATAGTTTATCTTCACACCCAATCTTATTTGAATGAATATTGTTTTAAAACTGTACTTAGGAAAATTTCACCTAATCTTATTTACAAATGTATTTTATTATTTTTTGTAGCTTAAATTAATAACTTTTAAGGAACAAACTATTTTAATCATTTAATTTTTAAAGCTATATATTTATTGGGCTCACACTTTACTCTATACCCATCTGCTTTATGATACCTTTACCTGAGTTTGACTCAAATTAAAAATGAAGATGTTACATATGCTTAATATTTTTGTTATTAAGTATATTATAAATCCCTCTAGTTACAATTAATTTCATATTATATGGTAAATGTATGTGTGTGCAGGTCAATTTCACCTGTGGTCCATACAGTGTCATCGTTGATGGTTGTGGACTGCCCCGGGTTCCAAAATCCAGCATCATGTGGACATCAGGGAGGGGCCACATTCCAAGACTTGTGCCACAACTACCTTCAAGAGAGACTACAATTGCTCTTTCATCAAACAACCATTGTTGCACCAAGAGATAGATATGCCCAGGTAACTTTCCTAGTGTACAGGCATACATACTTAGCATTAACTTTTTATTCATAGACTATCAGTAACCAGGAGGCATTGCTAACAATTGTAGCTAGCTCCGTATTTTTTTACATCCATTACTGTTCCCCAGGTTTGTTTTTATTCAAGCCATATATTTTCCACTACCAGCTGGCTAGACTTGTAGCTTAATATGCCTTATAATATAACTTAAAACTTTGACAGGACCATCATCCAGTCTTCAGCCTATAATTTATCAATGTAAAAGGGTAAACCCATTTTTCATTAATAATACATTTTTCAGCCATGCTGGGAATTAAACCCGCGACCCTTAAGCTCAGTAGGCTGAGACACTATTGACTGAGCTAAGGTGTCAATTAGCTATTTACTTACGTGATTCATTATTAATATATATTTTCATTGTGTTATTTAACTTTAATTACTCTAAGTTTTAATCACAAAATGTATATTTTAGATTTAATATAGTAGTGAAATTTCATATGGATAGGAGAAACAAACCTGTGACACTTGACTTAATGCTCTGCGAGCTATCCATGAATCGTCTTGAGGGTCATTATTTACACAGTTTTAAGAAACAATTGATGATGGATGTGTGAATATATCAGCAGCTTAGAACTATAATTTTAATTAGTTGCTAATGATTCAGTATCAGCATCTATTCTGCAATTCATACAATATTTAATTGTACAGGATTGGTGCTATAGATAAAATTTATCTTTGGTATGAATACAAGGCAGTAGGGTACAGCTCTTAACCAAATTAAATATAGTGGAAAAATTTATACTATGGACATGAAATTCAATTTTAAGATCTTTGGCATTGTGCGCCAATGCTCTCTAACACTGAGCTATTCAGCAATGGTACCATGCTCAAGCTCATTTTTCTCTCATCTCATTCATGAGGTTAGCATAACTAATTATATTTGCAAAATTTTCAGGAGCACATAGAGCTGAAGTGTGATGATCTAGCAGAAAATGAGATTTATTCCCCAAACCCCTTAGTTTCACTACTAGATAGAACCTCTCAGAATGTCATGATACGCACTTCACAACCTGATCTTCGTGATGTGGACCGTTGGGGGCTTTTCTGGCTGCTAGATGAAGAGGCTGTATATCCAGGAGCCTGTGATGAAGGCTTTATTGAGAGGCTTTTTATGCACTATAGAGATAGAGGTAATTTTAAAAATACTACTTTTCAAACTTTTATTTCTTTTTAGATTAGCCATTTTTAACAATAAGTGTAATTGATGAGCAGCTGTTTTTAGTTCAAGAATTCAATAAACATTTGTATTAGCTGAATATTTTAATTTATAAATCTCCCAAGCCAATAGACAAGTAGTGATATAAATTTAATATAAAGGTTCTTTTAGTTTTGGGTTTATAATAAATTACATTCATTTTAATCCATATTTGATATTATTTCAGATCATCAGCTGTTGTTGAGAAAAGCTCCTGGAACAAATCAGTTTGTGCTTCACCACCTTCAAGGCACAAACCCTGTTATGTATACTGCAACAGGATGGCTCAAAGCATCAAGAGAAAACCCAATGGCACGTGCTGCAGTTGCTCTTCTACATGAGTCCGCAAAGTAAAAACCTAATTTAATAAGTGCTCCCAACACTTTATTCTGAATGATTTAAAAATAATCAAGTTTTTGTAATTGATTAGAATATGTGCTAGTATAGAGTTCTATTAACCAGGCATTTCTCTCAAAGTTGATGTGAGATTACTACTACTACTTTTTATTTACATTTCTAAACAAAGAAGATATTGACCTAAATTTTTATTTAAACCTAAATCCAGTACACAAAATATGCCATATTTAATTTTATTTTTGGTTAAACTTCACAATACCATTTGCCACTTATTTTAATTATACCTCATATCTATATAATTAACCAAAGGATACCAACTTTTCATAAATAGTGTTTTCACAAAACATAGGATATTTTTTGTTTTAATTTCAAAGTAATTATTCCCACATATATTTATGTTCATAGAATAAAGGTCAGAGGTAGGGGTCTGTGAACTCAGGTTTTTTTATTTGAGTCGAGTATTTCTAAAAGCTCCTGAGCTCGAGTATATTCATAATTTTAAAATATTAGAGTATATAGGCCTATTTGCTTATTTTGAATGTAAATATCAAATCTTTAAAATTGGAAATTTAAAAAAATATTTAAAACATAAATTTGAAAGACACCCATTTTTATGATAGTAAATAGCCTACTTTGAAAAAAAAAGTTAAGAAACGGAAATATTGGTTTTTGAATAAGTAATAATACTAAAAAAAAACCACGATTTTAAAATAAGAACAACACTTAAATAAAAATATCACTATAAAAACAATTGTTTAAAAAAAAGTGTAGAAACACTGTACAATAATGTAAAGTAAGTGATAGTGAAGGAAGCCAACCTGAAAGGATAGTTAGGTTAGGCTTGATTGGACCAAACACTTATCATTTCATTTCTTCTCAAACTTTTACACTTCCCATTTCTTCAAAACTTCCACAGTTGCACATTGTTTTGAATCTTAGGAAATATTACTTTTTACTTTCTCTCTATCTTACAGGTAGAGAAAGTATGGTGATCGTCAAAAAAATCGAACTCGAGATTTTGATGAATATTAACGTTTCATGACTCCCTGAATCCAAAAAAGTGGTTTTTGAATGTCCGTCTGTCTGTCTGTCTGTACCTCCAACTAGAGCCTAAACTATTTTACCGATTGAGCTAAAACTTGATATCTAGGGTTTTCATAGGGTTGCCCCGAGGGGTTTTTGGAATTGGATATCTACCCCTAAAATTAAGGGTAGTTTACTGAAGGGCAAAAAGAGAAAAAGTCAATTTTCTCAAAATCGGCTCTAACGATTTTGATTAATTTTCATTTATAAACATTAATAAATATTCCAAACAAAATGGCTACCCTCAATATTTCGGCAAAATGGCTTTAAGGGCTCCGGTCTGATGCGTAAATTAACATTTTTTATAATAGCTCCGAAACTATTTGAGATATGAAATTACTTAGCATTACAAATATGTATATATATTTATAATACAGATATTTTATCCGAAACATATTTTTATAAAATCAATAACTTTCAATCTATACGCAATTATATGAATTTTTTAACTTTTTGGACATTAAAGTTTAAGTATTGCGACCGTAAAAAAAACTAACCTGAAATGTTGATGGATGTCGACGTCTCATGACCCCCCGAACCCTAAAAAATAGTCTTTGCAATGCCGTCTGTCTGTGTGTCTATAAAAACTTAAAATTAAGGGTAGTTTACTGAAGGGCGAAAAGAGAAAAATTTGGTTTTCTCAAAATCTGCTCAAACGATTTTGATTAAAATTCGTATCTAGGCGTTGATTAAGATTATAAATAAACTGGCTATTTTCATTTTCCTATGAAAATGATTTTTAGGGTACTTTACAGAAGCGTTAATTTCCGTATCTCCACAACTATTTGAGAAACTAAACAACTTATCATTGCAAAATTGTAGGACTATTAGAAATAAAAAACTTTTATTTGACATATATTTTTATAAAAGCAACAGTTTCTGAGATATTTGCAAATATATTAATACAATTTTGTGAGCTTTAGTTGTAAACATATACTACTTAAGTCTTAACGCAATAATTCTCCAATGCCATAGAGTAATTAAATATAAGTATCTAAAAAAGTATGTTATTTTTCCTTAAATCTCTTAGGAGAAATGTTTGCATAGCAATGATCTATCTCCATTTTAGACTCAATAGTCAATATTTACATTTTTTATTGGTCAAAATGTATAAATGAATAATTAAATATCAATGCGATGACTTGAAGATCTGCAACACCTTATAAAATGTTAAAATTTTAACCAGAAATCGAAATTTTAATACGAAGTGTTGACCCTTGTGGAAGACATTAAACTGTTTGAAATGCTCTTAGGTGAACAAAGATGTGCCTCTTTTCTCATTGATTGTATATCATTGTATATTATTTTATGCGTGTTCTTATGTGGTGTGGTGATGATACAATGTACATTATTCCGTTCAGAGATCTTACGAGTTTATAGAAAGAGAGAGAAAGTCTGTGCGGTGCGCCGTACCATTTATTTATTAATGTCTCTTCATATGAAAAATAAATATTTCCGAGAATTAAAAACAATGGGCAGCTGTTGAAGTTTAAAGAAGTGGGAAGTGTAAAAGCTTAATAAGAAATAGAGAAGTGTGTTTGGTCTTATATAGGCCTAACCTTAATCTCTTTTCTGGTTGGCTTCCTTCACCATCACCTACTTTACATTAGTGTACAGTATTTATACACACTCTTAATAAAAAAAATATTAAAATTGACTTTTTAATAAGATAAAATTTCCGCAAAATATTCCTTAGTAACTTAATTTACCTTATAAGAAAACATATAAACAGAAAAATTTGAAGTGTTTCATATTTTGTTTATTATTCCGTAGTGTAATCGTGTATGATCACATCTTCTGTTCCATTTCCATTCCTTTCTGAGCAGTTGCACATCCACGTTGTACAGGCTCTTGCTAGACATGTTTAAATGGTTGAGAAATGTATTTCAATCCAATTTTAAATGCTTATAAAAGTGGATGTTCATACTTTAATATTAAAAATAATATTTTTACTAAAAAATATGAAATATTAAATGATTTTTTAATATAAAATATTGATTGAAATAATTAATATCAACATTGATTTTAGACAGGTTAATCAACATAATTCTATAACTAACTTGTAACTAAATTAGTAATAGTTTTGTAGTTAATAATATGATTTTTAAATATCTTAAGTTCGAAAATATTCAATATAATAATATATTCTTGATATTAAAATTTTAATTAAACAGAAATTATTATTTTAGAAAAATAGCTAAAAATAGTAAAAAGGATCATTCAATAATTATTTAGTAATCTACTTAACTATTTTTATTTTTATTGCTTTGTCATGATAATACACGTAAACAACTTTAATCAAAGAAAATTCAAAATGGAGGACAATATTGAATACATTTACAGGTCAAAAGTAGTTTTAAAGATCTATTACGTTATTAATGTGAAAATTGATGTTAATTCAAACAATTTATTAAGTAACCGAATGATTTATATTTTGAAATGATTTATATTTGGAAATGCCGATATGTAAATTAAATAGCCTATGCTTAATATTGCGTTTTAAAAATTGATTTAAGTTCATCAAGTGGAAGCTCAAAAATGACAAGCTTACAAAGCTTTAGATCTCAATCTCGAGCTTAATGACAAGCTTGATTCAAAGCTCTAAATCACAGTACTCTCAGAGTCCTAGTCAGAGGTATTTACATGCACATTCCAAATTTTGAAATTATAATTTTTTTGTTTTATGTCTTATTATGCAATAACTTGCGTAATATATGTTTGCGGTTAGTATTCATTTTGAATTTAAAAATAATTTTATAATTCCATCTTTAAATTGCTGTAGCAGAAATTTATCAACAACCATAATCATAGATTTTTACATGCATTATTGTTTATTAATTAATTTAAATAGGGACGATTAATAATCCTTAGTGTAAAGAGTCAGTAATGAATGGGTGCTGAAGGAGTGCGGCTTGAAACGATTTCCAATAGGTCAATGTGAAAAATACATTTTACGTTGGTTTAGTTATGTTGAGAATGGATCAAGTGACAAAGCAAATATATGATGGAAGAGTGTTTGGATCAAAAGGAAGGGGTAAGTCATGTAAAACATGTTTAAATATTGTAGACGAATTTGTGAAAAAGAGGAACAGTAAGAATTTTAAGAATAAAAGATCAGGTATAACTGTTTATGATATGTTGTTGAAGCTTATGGAGTATGCAAGGATAGAGAAAGGTGAATAGTGTTAGTGTGAATGGAGAACGTATGGAGTTATTTGAACTAAATGGACATTTATTTGCTCACCCTTTAAGGGAACGGCGTAATTTTATGTTTGTATGTGTGTGCAGTCATGTGTGCATGCACACATATGTACATAAATGTGTATGTATGTATGTATGCATATATGCAGTGGTGTTGTAACTTCTATTATAATTTCATCAGCTCAAAATCCCAGACTCAAATAAATGAATTTAAAACCTATGTTCATAGAAATGCGTGGAGGGGGGCTACGGGTTTACAGGTCCCTTGGTAATATAATGGACCCTCTCCTAGAGGGTTTCTATCTATAATAAAACTTTGGTGGTTAAAGGTGTGGTAAAATTTTCTAGAGGACTCTGCTCTCCCGTTCTAGAAAAATTAGCTTTCTTTGCACTTGCTAACAACATTTTTGTGAGTAAAATTTTTATACAAATTAATCAAGTAGAAACATATTTTTTTACATTTTTCTTATTAAGATCTTTATTTTGATATTAAGATTAAGATCGAGATCTTATTAAGATTTGCTCAAATGCTGTTAAACCATTTTTATGACAAACCTTGTCTATTAGGGCTCTGCGAACACTCATATTTTGCTCTTAGTAACGTGCTTTGAATAGTTAATTGAGCTTGGGTATAAAAGATTTATTAGCTCACATTTTCGAGATCTACAAAAAGGTTCTCTCTTTGTATTGCATTGTGTGTGTGTGTGGTGATGAATGACTAATGTTTTACTCATCTTTCTACTTGTTGGAATGTGCTTTGTGTGAAGTTTGGAGGGGTGGGGGATGGGTAGAGGAATAACCCAACAAATACTTTATTGTGCAGCAAATGACCATTAAAATGTCAAGTTCATAAACTTAGTAAACTGGTTCGGTTGACGAAAGGCATGGTGTATTAGGCTTAAATAAAATAAGATAAAGAAATATATCAATTTGTAGAGATTTCAAAACACTAATAGCTCAGTGAAAGTTGGTAGGTATCATGTACACATTGATGTAAAAGTGTAATATTTACAGTTAAAAATAATTAATGCTTTTATTCTCCTTCTGGTAAGAGGCTAGCACCATGTGAATAGCTTTACTACAGGTAGATAAGGAATACTTTAAGTCTTCACATTCTAAACGTATTTTTATGAGGGGTTTTTTTCCATAGGAACATTCATTTTTCAGTTACTTTCACATTATATTTAATAATTTATCATGACTTTTTTTAGCTATTCAAAAATAAGCAATTTTGTATTTTAAAACATTTTATACGATTTTTAATTCATAAAATAAAATAAAAATAATTTAAACACCTTTATGTTAATTATTTAAATAATTATGTTTTAAAATGATCTATTTAATCAACCCTAATTTGGCCCGGCTCGATACTCGGGAGCTTCATGAGAAACTCACTTGAAATAATCAAATCAATAAACATGAGCTCGCAGAACCCTATTATCTTTATTTGAGTTTTTTAAAAACTTATTTGTATTGTTTTTAAGAAGAAATTAGAAAGATATAGCTACCATATCAGGGTTCCTACAGTCTGGAAAGTCAGGGAAAAAAATAAAGAGTCAGGGAAAGTCAGGGAAATGACAATTCATGCCACACTTCAGTTTCATCGAAAATTGTAAAGCCGCAGAAGTAAGGTGTTGCCAAAAATGAAAGTAGTGTAGTGGCGCGAAGAAACCCTAACACTTTTGTTATGAAAGATAATATAAATAAGGCGGAAGCTATTTGGGCTTTGCAAGTTGTTGACAATAAAATGTATTTCAATTTGTGCTATAATTTAAGTACAATTTTTCAGTTGATGTTTCTCGAGTGTTCCAATGCTAGTGCCCTTACTCTTGGTGGAGACAAGGCTGCATATTTCATTTTGAATGGCTTGGCTCCATTCTTTCATAACAATTTACTGGACCGCCTAAAATCATGTAACAACTTTGTAATTTGTTTTGATGAGGCATTGAATAAAGTTATTCATAGAGGGCAAATGAACATTGTATTCAGATTCTGGGACAAGGAAAATCATAAAGTTGTCAGTCATTGCCTAACTAATATTTTTTTCGATAGAAGCACCGCTGAAGAATTACTAAAGCATTTCTTGGATGGTATTTCTCCTCTTCCAGTCTCTAAATTAATACAAGTGTCAATGGATGTCCCAAATGTCAATTTAAGGTTTATAACTCTTCTTCAGGAACACATAAAATCTGTCACAGACAATGAAGTATGTATTTTGATAAATCTGAGGACATGTGAGCTTCATGTTGTTCATGGTTCCTTGAGAACAGGAGTGGAACCTGTCAATTGGGATATAAATTGCTTATTGTGTCACACGTACTACCTGTTCACTGACTATACAGCTCGTCGAGCATTGTTTACCCAGTTGACAGGGTGTACAACTTTTCCTTTGAAGTTCTTTGGTGTGCAGTATTTAGAGAATGCAACATGCTTTCAAAGGGCATTACAAATTTGGGACCACGTTGTTAAGTTTCTTTAAGAAGAAAAGCTTCCTAAAACAAAACCTGTAGGGAAACTGAAAAGAGCAGCCTGTGATCCATTCCTAAAGCGTATACTAGCTTTTTGCAAAACAATTGTAGATGGATTTCAGCCTTTCCTTTTTAATAGGGTTCTATATATTTTGTTATTTTTCCATCATTTACCCTGAACTGATTGGCAAGATGTCTGCTTTCCTATTCTTCCATGAGAGGTGAGGCAAGGTCGGCTTTAGGGGAGGAGGGGGCCGAAATAAATGTAATTAAATTAATATTTTCACATGAATGGTACCATAAAATTATAGTGGAAATTTTGTTAGAAGTTTGTCAGGGACCTTGGGAAAATAGTCATGGAAAAGTCAGGGAGAATTTTTTTTACAAATACTGTAGGAACCCTGCATATTGTAGAGTCTCTAAATAAACCTAAATAAATAAACACATTTTACACCTAAAAAATTCAAACAAAACTTTTTTTTTTACAAATAAGAAAAATTAGTGTTATTATTTTGAAGCTCATAGTATTAGTACTAAAAGAACTTTGGACTTTTCGAGTTAATTTAAAACAATAAGTATGCCTTTGCTTATGATTTTCAAATAGGGATCTTTTGGTTCTGAAAGTATATATATATATATATTTTTTTTTTTTAATAAACAAGGAATACTGGAAATAGACTGGTATTTCAATACTCTGGTCCAGTAGACACACTCTTTTATAAACATTTATTGCTATTAATTGGTGAGTCATGAAATTATATGTTGGTCATAATACTCAACAAATAGCTCTATTTAAAATTAATTTTGTCTATTTTTTTTTTTTTTTACTCCTCTTAAAGCTATCAAAACTATATTATTTTAGGATTCATAGACTTTGTATAAAATATTATCTAGTTATCCCGAATGATGAAGTTAACACTATCACTTGAGACTCATTTACATTTTAATTTTAGTTATGAAATAATTTCTCAAATCATGAAAGAGTTTTATGAAATGATTTTTGAACTCAGGAAAGAGCTTTATTAAATTTTTTCCCCAAGTCATTTTTTATTCCCTATTCTCACATTATTATTTAGTTGTGAAACATGGTCTCTTCCCTTATATGACGAAAAGTAATTTACTGTATTCAAATACAAGATACATAGAAAGATATTTGGTTCAAAAATAAAGACGATACTGGGAAGTGGAGGAGGCTACATGTAGATGAATTACTTACCCTTCACCAAGATCTAAGATATACAGGTCTCTGTACTCTTTAGTTAAAATTATTAGTCACTGAAGCCAAATGCGCTAGTTTCTTAGTATATTATCATGGGCGCAATTCAAAAATTACAGACATGTTCAAACCACAAAGTTTTAATATTATTGTTTTAGGTAATATGGTGTCAAGAGAAAATAATCTATAGCTAAAAAAAATCTCATTTTTAATAAAATTTCAAATGCAATAAATTTTTGCTAATGACTGTAAAACATTTAAAGTTGCTTGGTAATGCTATATATATTTTTTCTTTACATAAATTAGCATTGTACACAGGGGGAGACAGAGGGGGTGGACTTTATACACATTGTATTATGTATTTTCCACTGTATGAATATTATTATAAATAAAATATATTAGAACTGTGTTTTCCAGCTTTTTATACGTTTTGAGCTCAATTCTTTGACCCTGGGACCATAAAAACTACTTGATCGCTCACAAACGATAAAGTCCTATTGTTAAGTTATTTTTTCTCTTCACTCACGGCTTTCCGAATTTAATTAAAGTTTTTAGATAGACTTCATGGGAAATGTACCTTTATTTGTTTGGAGGGAGAAGTGGAAACAATTTAAAAAATCTCACCCCTGTATACCCACCGAAAATTTTGATACCGACCTCCCCCTCACCTAAATACACAACAGTGTGATGTTAAGCCCTTGTACCCACTTAAACTTGTTTTAATCATTATAAATTGCTAATATGATGACTATGAATGTGACTTAACATATTATTAAAGAGAATAATTTAACTCAGAATTTTGGATGTTATAGTATCAGTGCCACCAACTTAAGTACTGGGCTGCTACAGTCAGCTAAGTCAGAGTTGTACAACCAAAAGAACACAGGCAGATTTGATCATTTTAACCTCTTAAAAGCGTTATTAATTTTGATTTTGTACCTTCCTATAGTCATTCTAATAAATTAATAAACTAAATATTAATCTATAAATAAGCTCAACCAGACCTATGACCCCAAATAGGGTTGCAATCCTTTGGTTGGAAACTACTGTGTTAAAGTTGGAGAGCAGTAAAGCACCATTCTTATCACTAGGTCTACTACATCTGAGGGAATTCATGTTTGATTCCTATAGGGTGACATTTTGAATAATTTGTATATCAAGACCAATAAATGATATAAGGACATTTAAAAATGAATAGAAATAAGTATTTTTTAACTAGTCATACAACTGAAAATGAAGCATTGTAATCTTACCACTATTGTAAAAATCCTAAATGATTGAGTAAACTCACACCCTCATACACCCCCTCCCAACCTCCCCTCCCCAACACATACACTCTCTCTCTCACACACACACACTCTCTCTCTCTCTCACACACACACTCTCTCACACACACTCTCTCTCTCTCAACCCCCCCCCCGCCT
>CABFWO010001764.1:96185-129134 GCA_902155825.1 Timema genevievae
CACACACACACACACAATGTACAGAGATAAATTTGAACCAAAAAATGTATATTTATTGCACAACCAACCAAATTTAATTGTTATGAAAATTTTGCTCATTCATTTATTATAGTTGATACTATGTATTTTACTAGTAAGCTCCTCGATTGGTCATCTTAATTATTTTCTCTATTCATCATATTACATAAAAACATAAAATGAAAAGGTGGTAGTTACAACTTCTTAACAATATTTGAATTGTGCCCATGCTAATAGGCTTGGATACTAGAGCGTTCTCCCTTCATTGGAACTATAACCTTTACATGTTTTGAGTCAGGAATATCCTAGATATGTCCTCTACTCATAACAATATATATGGCTAGGATGATCAAATCTCGCAGATTACAGTGGTCAGGACATGCAGCAGGATTGGAAGAATCTAGAACCATGTGTAGGATTTTGACTTTTTAACACAATGGGAAGAGACCATTGGGAAGACCTAAACACAGATAGAAGAATAACATTATAATGGACTTGAAAGAGATAGGGTGTAATGAAGGGAACTGGATAAAACTAGCTTAAGATAGGAATAGGTGGGGAACTTTTGTAAGTGTGGCAATGGACAATTGAGTTTCTTGTGCATTAGAGTAAGTAAGTCACAATATTCTATACATTCTTAGTCTTCATTGCATTTAAAGAAGGTGAGATATAATATTAAATAATATTTACTTAAATGACTTTTTAACATTTTTTGTGATTTAATATATAATAATTTTTGTATAGTTGCTATAAATATTAATTTTTACATCATTTTAAAACTTTTACATTTCTGAAGGTGAACTATGGATATAATACCAGTAATATAATTGTATTTTAAAATTTTATTTTAATGTCAAGCTTAACACAACCGATTTTAATCATGCACCCTGCTGCATCAGTTTTAGCACCCACTCCTGATAATTGGATGTTGTCTACTGAACAGCTCCCATCCCAAAGTTGTAATAATCATATTTATATCGGCGATAACAGCCTTAAAATTTTGTTACATTGTAAATTTATATTTAACTATTTCAAGCTAAACAATTTTTATAGATATTTTTAATTCAATTGAGTAAATTTGATTAATTTTATTCAAGACCATCAAATGAAGATATAAGTATCCAGGGAAAATAGATATAAAATTTATAAATCAGGAAAAATTGAAATTAAATTTAAAAATTAAGTCACACATTCTTACTAAAAACAAAATACGAGAACAAATATATTTTTTTACCTGTCAAAAGTCCCAAATCCGTCAACACTTCTGATCAATGGCTGCCATTTGCCAGATGGAAAATACATATATGCTTGTTAGTAAAACCTTAACAAAAATAACTTTACTATTTCATGCCATAACTTACAATTCTTTGAGATTGGTAAGGACAGATTTATGGTCTTGTTAAATTTAGAGCTTCTTAAAAAAGGTTTTTTTCCTTGGCATTGTGTGTCTGGTACCAAATGAATAATTGTTTACTCTTCTCTCTCTTTGTTGTGAAGGTTATTTTGTGAAATAATTTACAGTTAGGGGGGAATGTGGAAGAAGGGAGTAGGAGGGTTAGAGTAAGAATAACACAACAAAGAGAGTATTGTACAGATCGGCAATGTACAGTTAGAGGTGAATTTGGAAAGTTGGGGTAGTTGGTGTGGAGAGTAAGAATAACTCAACAAAGAGGGTATTATGCATATCGCCATTAGAATGTCAAGGTCAGCTACTAAGTAAACAGGTTGTTGAATGAGGGTATGAAAAGGAGATAAAGATGAAATAGGAAAGGCATGTCTCTGTATGGCTGTTGGAACACAAATAAGCTTGGTGCAAGACGTACTCTATTTGTACTTTGTACATCTCAAAAAATCATTAGTGCTCTTACTCCTCTCTCTAGTATTTTATTTAAAATACGTTTCTTATCTCATTAAAAAAAATTATATCAAAATACATTTTCTATTTATTAACACAATTAGGTTTTAAGACTACATATTTATTCAACCCACGTTCGAGATTGACTCGATATTCAGGAGCTTTATGGAGAGCTCACTAGAGATCGACTCGAATTAAAACTTTTAACTCGCAAACTCCTTGCTAAAAGTATAATAATTTATTTTAAAATGTAGCTTTTATTTTAATATCCAAATGATACTTACTTCATGAATTCGCCCCCTAATTTAAATTGTTTCTTGTCTTAAGAATTTAAATTTAATATGGAATTAAGACTACCTGGTAGAAAAGCTTAGCACAAATAAAAGTAAAAACACTAAGCTATTTATAAATACGGTATTTCAATATTTCTATGCTTTCATTGAATCTTCCTCATTAAGTTGAAGTTAACTCCAGCACAGTTGTGAAAGTTGAACACTTTTCTGGTGGACTTGATTATCTTTATTTGTTCTTCTTTAGTCTTATGTGAATGGCAGGTGGTACGAGTCTTGCGACAGGGTTGAAATCCTACCTGGTTAATGAATATTTAGGACAGGCGTTTTCTTGACTTTGGGATTCATTGTTGTGCTAGTTTTCATATTATTAGCTGGGATATATTTCTTTGGGTTCTGGTAAACTATTTTAACACTTTGACAGTGTATTAATCCACAAAGATAAGGTTATGAATGGAGGCATAACCTGAATCAGGTTTCAACTTGTACATTAACAATTCACCCAACCCAACCTAAATATTCTTTAATAAGGCATGATTTCACCTCTGTTGTAACCCTAGCCCCACCTTCCATCCACAGAGAAAAATAGAAGAACCTCCAGAGAACTTCCAAGTCCACTAGAGAATTTTATTCATCTTTCACAACTTAGTTGGTGTCGCTGAAGCTAACTTCCCCTTTAATCATATTACTATTGTTTCCTGAGGATTCTGTCGTGAAAAAACAAAATAAAGAAGTTTTTGTAAATATGTGTTAATGTTTTTACTTTTATTTATACTTGACTTTTTAACAATTCTATCTTATATATTTTATTAAATATAATTATGTAGTCACATCACAACATGATCACATAAACAAGGCTACGCATTGAAACAGTGCAATAATTTGGCAATTGACTAAAATCCCAAATCTATACAAGTACTAATTTGGTAAATGATTATATTATATGTGCCAACTACAGATTATTTCTAACACCAAATTTAGTACTATATTAGAATACCACATATAAGGATTGTGTAAAAAGTTAGTGGATTTTTTATTACTAATTTATATTTAAAGATAGGAAGAACCTTTAATGAAAATGAACCACACTCTTGACGACTGTATACATCAATAAACAATGCAATAATTGTAAAAGTTTAGACACTTATTCAGAAATATTAGTGCATAATTATACACAATTTGACCAAAGTGTAGAATTTTTACATGCCATATTACACAATTTTATCAGAGTTTGGCGAACTTTTTTCTGCACTACTTATGTCAAATTCTTCCCATTATGTTCAATGAAAAATTTTCATAATCTTGTGTCTATCCTTTACATTGAAACTTGCATTACTCCTTTCTTTCTTGGAAATATTGGGTTGTGTAGCAACTGAATCTATTTCACCATAAATGTCAAATTATCTTATTAAACATCATTGAAAGGACTTCATACTATAACATTAAATTAAAAACTCACAATCAGATGACTACATTTCAAAGCTGTGATTTGAGTTATATTTGCAACATGCCCCTAAATGCTACAATAGTAGCTTTTTTTTAATATAATAATGGAAATTTATAAAAATAAAGAAAAAGGAAAAAAATTATCTAATAAGTGTAAATTTGATGAAGAAAGCCCTCCTAGGGAAAGAGGAAAAATTTGGGAAGAATTCAATGCACAGAGGTGACATCTTTCTTTTTTTCTCCTATCTTCAATAGTAAAAATATTTAAACACACATTTAAATACAAATTTTAACACAAATTGATGAATATTTTGGCATTGTTGCCTGTATTAAACAAAAATAGAAGAGGGAATACACTTTACACAATCATACTCAAACATGAAATCAAAAAGAAACTGTTAGAAAAACACTGTGCCAACAGGTTAAAATATTTTAGAAAGAAAGAATCTATCTTCTATTAAAGCCTGGTGGTAATCTTTATTTGGTAATCCATTGGTGGACCAATTCCCATGGTTTGATTATGAGAACTGTTGCACTGTTTACAAATACTCTTAATATTTTGGTGGTCTAGTAGTTTTCAAAGTCCTTCTAATGGGTACCAGCCTGGATAGGTACAGCTCTCACTATTTTTATGGCGTAACAGGTTTGAAAGTCCTGGCTGTGGGTACCAACCTTGTTGGGTATAGGCTTATTCAGGTCCTTGTGGTTTGTATCAAAACAATGATTGCTCATTTTCTGCCTGATAGAACCTTTACTTTAGTAAGGCCTATATATTCTGTATCACATGTTTTGAACTGTAGTTTATATACCAAGTTATTTGTTTTGCAAT
The DNA here is from genome assembly GCA_902155825.1 of Timema genevievae. Classification (NCBI taxonomy): domain Eukaryota; kingdom Metazoa; phylum Arthropoda; class Insecta; order Phasmatodea; family Timematidae; genus Timema; species Timema genevievae. The sequence continues at coordinate 100,624 of CABFWO010001764.1, forward strand.
AGTTAAGACCAGGGATTTTGTATTCCAATTTAGTAACTTTGCTGTTGGAGGATGTAGCTGGTAGGTGGATTCCATACATGCTGCGACGGGGGCTACCACATGAGAATTAACCTTTTGTAGTATGTTTTCCTTCTCAGATTCTCTTGGGGTCAAGAAATTTAGGACAATCTAGAATATTGTAGAGATTTGGCGGCCCTTTGAAAGTGACTCTTGGCGATAAACTAAGAAGGTTTAGGGTCTAGGTGAAACTGGTTAGGAAATCTTAGCCACTTTTAAGGATAGTATTTATTCAGTGCGGACCAGGATAGTATTGTGTTGTGAGAGAGATGTTTTCAACTTTTTTTGGAGGGTCATTGTTGCCTCTGGAGAGTGCTCCGGAGATTTGGTTGTCTATTAAACGCTTGTAATGCTGTGGAGAGTTTTTCACAATAATGGTTTAGATTATCGGGTTTTGAACATATTTGTTTGGCTCATGTGATAAGGCTATTTTATGTATGCAGAATGGCTTCTATGATAGTGGAGGTATTGTTGGTAATTTGTGAATTTTATTTGTACAGTAGTGTGAGTTTGGTTGTTTTCAAGGAAAAGATTCACATCAAGCAAAATTAGACTATGCTGTAATTTATTATGGGTGAAATTTAAGGGCCGGCAATTGTTGAGATTATCTCGAAAGATATCCAAGCTCAATGTAACACAGTCATACAGAGGATTTAATAGGTTGAGATTTTAAAGAGGCGTACTTCTAGTAGTAGTTACATGTAAAGATTTTCATATGAAGGAGTCATACGTGTAGCCATAGCTTGGCCCTCTATCTGTAGGTAGTGTTTTTTCCAGGAAACTAAAGTTATTGAATTGAAGGATCATCCTAGCCTGTTCCACCAAGAAAGAAGTGGTTGGTTTGGACCCAGGAGGTCTGCACTTTAAGAAATGCTCCATTGCGGGCATTCCATGTACATGAGGGATGTTAGTGTACAGTGCAGTGACATCAATAGTGACCAGAAAACAGTTTATTGGAAGGTTTTTAATTTTGTGAATTTTGTCCAAGAATTGTCCTATATGAATGAGGGAACTTATTTTACAAAGGTCTGTATGTGTGAATCACTCAGTGGTGTATGTGTGAATCACTCAGTGGTGAAATTCTCTTATTGGAAGAGCCGCAACCAGAAACAATCAAAATGCCAGGTGGAGGTCTAATTTCTTTGTGGACTTTAAGGTGGGTTTGTTGAAATATATGTTGAAAGTCGACATCAACTAAACACTATCTTTAAAAGTGGCTACAATTTCCTAACCAGTTTTAACCAGACCCAAAACCTTATTAGTTTATCCCCAAGAGTCATTTTCAAACGGCGCCCAATCTCCACAATATTCTAATCCGTCTTAAACTTACTGATCCCAAGAGAATCCGAGATTAAAAAGGGACTACCAAAGGTTCATACCCTTGTGGTAACCACCACCGCAGCACATGTGGAATCCACTTACCAGCTACATCCTTACAGTATAGTTAATAAATTGGAATGCAAAATTTCTGGTCATTACAATTGCAAAACAAATAACTTGATATATCAACTATAGTGCAAATCATGTGATGCGGAATATATAGGCCTTTTTACAGGCTCTCTCAAGCAGCTGATGAACAATCATTGTTTTGACACAAACCATAAGGACCCGGACAATCCTGTACCTATCCATGGTGGTACCTACAACCAGGACTTTCAAACCTGCTACGCCCCCAATTTGTCAAGAGCATTATCCAAACGGTGCAACAGGTCTCAACTCAGACAGTGATAACTGACCCACCAATGGATTATCAAATTCAGATTACCACCAGGCCTTAATAAAAGACAGTTTCTTTCTAAAAAAATTTTTCATTATATATATATATGTATATTTATATTGTTATTTTCACTTTTTCAAATTAAATATTAAATATGAACATATAACTGGAATTATTTATTTTGGATAACCACAGCCAAAGGTTTGATAAATCTACCTTTACTCTTACAACAGTAGGCACATTGTTTTTATAACAGTTTCTTTTTGAATTCAAAATAGAGTATTTCTTTGTTTTTGTAAAGTGTATTTCCTCTTCTCCTATTGTTTGATAAAGACTAGAATGCCGAAATATTAGTCAATTTGTATTAAAATGTTTGTTTAAATGTGTGTTTGACTATTTATACTAGATAAGATATATAACAGAGAAGAACAAAAGAAGATGTCACCTTTGTGCATTGGATTCTTCCCACATTTTTACTCTTTCTCTGGGAAATCTACACTTATTAGTTTATTTTTCCCTTTTATTTATTTTTTTCAATTTCCATCATAAAATTAGCTAAACATAAAACTATAGTAACTTTTAAATTCATAACCATCATTTCATATTTTTGAATGACAGTGGTCATCAACCTAATGATAAGAATTAGGTGCTTTTAACTGACTGTGATGAAATAAATTATAAGAACCGAAAACTTCTTCTGTCAAGTTAAAAAATATATATATATGTTCATGGCAATCCATGGTGAGCATTGCTTATATTACTTGGCAAGTCCTTAGACCCAAATAATCAATTTTTTGCATTTTTATTTTTCTATTATATCATTAAAATTATGTTTATGATTCATATAAGATTTATGAAAAATATTTTTTATTGTACTTTTTTTTTTGTATAATTTTGCATGGTCAACCTTTTCAAGTAACTTCTAGTCGATGTTTATATTAATTTTTGTTATTGAGCTTTCAAGGTATTTTTAAAGTGTGCTATGAGATTTCCATGAGAAGGGGTGTTACACTTGCCTTTCTCTCTGTATTGATATATATATATACATGTGTGTATATATACATGTGTGTGTATATACATGTGTGTATATATACATGTATATGTGTATACAACATGTATCTAAAACATTGCATCCAACTTTGGCAGGCTATTCCTATCTTTAGGGGTGTATACCGCCCTTATTATTCAAGATGGACCCTAGGTTGCTGATGTGAATTATTCTATTTTCACCCAAGGAATAGCCTGCCAAAGTTTGATGCAATGTTTTAGATACACGTTGTATATGTGTATATATGTATATGTGTATGTATATACATACATAATACTAAATAATACTTTGGGGTGAGATGTTAGGAAGCTTATAGTCAAATACAGCACAGCTAACAACCATACTCCAGATGTCAACATACAAAAAAAATTTTTCTGTGGAAAAATGAAAAAAATAAACACTTCCTTTTAAGTGTTAATCTAACTATTTAAAGTGTTAAAATATGAATTTGAAATTTATATTTATTTTTTAAGTCAACATCATGTTTGTATGACTTAAATAATTTGAATGCTTCACATATTTGTTTAAAAGCTGACACCAATATAAAGGAAAACAGTACCTGCATTTACCACTTAACTATTTACAATTTAAGATGGTTGGGGATTTTGCCTTGATGGTATTATTTGAAAGTGGGTCCATAACTAGTTTTTTTGGGGGCTTGCAGATTTTACTTATCTTTTTGGCGCCACATCTTTCTTCCTGTTCAGTTTATATGCATATGTTATAATTATGCTGATGGATTTAGGAATTAATAAGGCAATATATAGGAAGTGTACCCACATTTGCATAGAGGGGGAATGGAAAACTAGTTCGGTAAAACCACACTCACTACACCCTACCAATATTCAAACCACAATTTCCCCATCCTCTGCAGTCTAGTATACTGGGAGAGTACCCAGATAGAGCATGCAGCCACCAAAGCAGCTTAGATTTACCTAAAACAGCACTTTTTTGCATACTGACAACTTGGTAAAATAAGTTCATAGAGCGGACTTTGAGAAGGCATGGTCTTAAGAGTTAGGTCAAATAATGTATCAAAGAATTGTAGTCTAACTCTTCATGATCACACCTTCAGAGAAAAATTTGGGTTAATGAGCTCATTGGTTTTGAAACTAAATAATACTGAATGTATATGTCTAAGAGGCTCATCTTAACATGCTAATATACCATTCACCAAAATAAACTTCACTGTACAGATTCTGACATAACATAAGAAATTATGTAGAAGCCATTGGTCATAGTAATACAATATTACAAGTGACAAAATTTAGCTGAGCTTGGAGAGATATATGTATACACATATAAGGATTTGGACTAACACTACTACATAAATTTGTATTAAGAATAATGACCAAACTCTGTGCTAACAGGAATAATAAAACAAGCTCACTGAAGGACTGTTTTTTGAATTTGGAACTCTTTTATCATCTTATTAAGTCATATAGCAAAATTTCATTCAATGTGTCAACTAAATTCTTATAACATATTAATACTTAGGTTGTAATACTAAATAAAACCTTTCATGGTTAATGAAAAGTTATAATAAAAAACTGATGAAGAAGTTTCGTTAGCTCTGTAATTTGTTTCTGGAATGTTTTCTCTTCTCACGACCCCTGGTTTATCCACTTTGATGAATGCCCAATCTTTTTGGATGAAGGGGGTGAAGGTCAGTATCTAGTTAAGGCTTAAAACACCTTATTATAACAAGACACACCAACATCATAAAATAAAAGTTTTATTTATCCTTAGTTACCTACCAGTTCAAACCATTACATCCTCTTACCAACTTGTAAAATGAAAAAGGGCCAAAACAATTGTCAGTACCAAGCCTGAAGTAACACGTGTACAAAACCATACAACAATACTGGTTGGTAAGCTAGGTCTAACACACCAGCTATTCAAAGCTAACAATGTAAATTATTGCACCATGCAAAAAAAAAAAAAAATCTATGTATGTTAAAACAGGGACAGTTATTTCACCAGGTTATAAAAAAATCCATGCAGTTAATCCATCAGGCCACTAAAACAATATAAGAATAATTAATTTTATCAGGTTACAAAACAATGTAACCATACTAATTATAGCTAAGGCTCTGCAAGTACTCTGATTTTGAGCTTCAAACCGAGCTCATCATTTAAGCTCGAGATCAAGATCAAATTTTTTGTAGTCTTGTCATTTTTGAGCTGCCACTTAATGTATGTTAAATCAATTATTTATAACTCATTGGTAAGTACAGGCTAGTTAATTTAAATGATATTGGCAGTTTTACTTATAAATCATTCGGTAAATCATTTCCATGCAAATGAGATTACACTTCCTTTAAATTCAACCTTTCTCACCATTGACCCTCTGGCATAATTAGTAAACAAGCTTGTAAACTTAATGGGTAGTAAGACAGTAAGATATGAGGCTTTAAAAAAAAAGCTCCACACACACACACACACAGTTAGGGTGAAAGAACCGCCTAGAATTAAACCATGTGTTCAAGAAACACCGTAAAACACCAAACCAATAAATAGCCTATACAACCCATAATATCATGGTATGCTTCCTAGGTTATGAATTCAACACAGTTTCTTACTTTTCTACACCCTATGAATTCTTATTTATTGTTTCTACATCGCAGAAATATTTTGCTAAAGCCACTATACTATATACTCAACCAAAATAGATATTTTTTATGGGCACAGGACACAGACAAGGTATACACCAGATACACAACCTCCAGGTTAAAAAAGGCTGCACTTCTTGGGAGAGCTGGTGTTCTTCAAAAATAGGGATCACTAGTTGTAGTCTCCAGTAACAATAGCACTATCAAGGGGCTTTTTTGTAAATGGCTTCATTTAAACATGGTTTCACTAGAGAGAAGCCACAAAAACATATCATTCATTCAGTCAGTTGAGCGACTCAAACAAAGCAAGGTTCAGATAGCGACCCCCCCCCCTCCCCCCATTTTCCTTGATTGAGCCTCACAAACAAGCTTACATTACAATACACATTACAATAGTCCTGTTTTATTTTATTTTTTTGTTCAAGCAATTGTTTGGTGATTGCCCAGTTGTAAAAAGTTTTTGAGCACAGTCAACTTGGATGACGTTGAATGCCAGGGGATATTGAGCACATCTTCAGATAATCATTATATATTTATTTTTGTTTTAAAAATTAGAAGTCAATGTTTTCTGAGTACATGCATTCATAGGTTTTATTTCAAATTTTTTATTAAAAGTTATATCATATTTGTATCTACTTTGGTGGCTGCATGGTCTAGGGTGTCACTCTCGTGTTAGACTAGACTGCCGATTACACGTAGATCATAGTTTGAATCGTGTTATGGTTTTCCGAGGATTGTTTTTAAAAACAGTTTTCCATTCTACCTTCACCAAGTTAAGGTACATTTCCTCCAAATTAAATGTTTATCCCTAAATCATTACTTTAACTTCTAAGATATTCCCACCATTCAAAGCGACTGTAGTTGACGGTATTTATAGTATACTCTAGTGCCATTACAGACAAATAGAAACAATATGTCCTTAATAAATAAGGCTAAAAGTATAAATCTAAAGAAAATGCTCATTAATTATTATAAAATGGGTTACAAAACATTGAAAAATTCTAGTTCTTTAAATGTTACGATACAGCCTACATTCTTATCCTAAGCTATTTTATCAACACTCAAGTTGCAAATAATTGTAATTATGGGAATGTCTTTAATGAGGAAACCACATAAAAGTAATTTAAATTAGTTGAAAAAGGATATTTGGACATGAGAATCGAACTTGGTACCTTTGACTTAGTGCGCCATTGCACAACATCCATCAGAGAGACAGCCTAAAATGATAAGTGAAGATTGACCCCCGAACACAGGATGAATTCTGGATAGCTCATTGGTAAAGCATTGATGGCCTAAGCATAACCTCATGGAACTGATTCTGGATCAAATAATCCATTAGGGATTAATAAAGACTTGAACAAAATTCCATTTCACCCCTATTTCACCTTAAAGTTCATCTTAGGTTTTATTGTCGTATTAACAATACTAATTATTTTAACTTTAGTAGGACCTTATATTTTAGGAGATCCAGTTAATTCTATACTTGTAAACCCACTTATAACTATCTTGATTCAACCTGAATGATATTTTCAATTTAAATATGCAATCCTACGATCCATTCCAAATAAATTAGGATGGATAAATGCCTTAGTAATATCAATTTCTATTTTATATATTATACCTTTCTACAAGAAAAACAAAAAAAATTAAGAGAAAAATATTTACCTAGTTAACCATTTATCATTTTGATTAATAATTAATATTATCATCTTATTCACTTAAATTGGAGCTCGACATGTTTAAGAAACTTATTTCATCGAAGGAAAATTACTTAGAATTATATATCTCTTTTATTTTGGATTTTACCCATTCACATTTAAATTATGAGGAACATCTATTAATAATTAATACTTTATATAAATAATAGATTTTAAGTTAATCATATGTTTTGAAAACTTAAAGAATTTCAATTGTTCTATTAATTTTACTAAATTTAATTCTCTAAACTCCAATGAAAAAAAATCCTTAACCCTAAAATAAAAATTATATAATTTAATTTAGGTGTCAGTTTTTAACTAATTTAAACTATCCTAAACGAAGCAAAACAAACTTAATACATCCACACTTAATACAAACTTACTTTTACTGAGTTTTCTCTGAACCAAAGTTTTCACAACTTACTCCTTATTTTTAAATAATTTCAACAAGGTCTAAATAAATTAATTAAATTAACGCTTGTAATATTGTGTATAAATAGCGGAGCTTGGGAGGTGGAAATGATCTAAAGGCTACGGATATTGCCGCATCAAGTATATTCTTTGTAAATTTGAAAAGTGACACTAGACACAGGAATCAAAACCATGTCAAGCTAGTCAAGAGTCTCGGGCTCAATTCTTGTGTCTAGTCGTTATTTCTCAAATTTACAAATATAAATTAAGAAAACTATACCAAAAAGTATTGAACTTAGTTTCTTAAAATACAAAATTTTAACTAACATACCCTTTTCAGCCCTTATTCTTTCATAGCCCTTTTTGTCCGTTTTACCCTTTTAATCCTTTTCTTTACACTTTTCACCCTTTTTACTTAACATTATTTTACAAATTGATTGGATTTACTTTTTATCCTTTTTGCACTATTTACACCTTTTCACATAAAGTGCCCAGCTTTGCCCAAGATAAATATTTTAGGGTAAAAAATAAGTGTAATGGACTTTTTTTTTAAAAAAAGGGTCACTTATAAGAGGAAAAGATTAAAAGTATGAAAAGGGGTGAAATGGGTAAAATGTTAAAAAGCTCAAAAATAAAATAAAATAAAAGTAAAAAGGGTAAGAGCTACAAAGAAAAGTAGTGTTCTATAGTAGTTTTATGTATTTCAAGCTCTTCTATTTCCCTGGCTTAGATTTTGAAATTAAATATCGTTAGATGCCATTTGGTTCTCCAAGAATGTTGACTTATATGTCGAACTACTATTTTATATCAATCCAAAAAGTTTTTTTTTACATTAATTTTATGAATCTTAAGGGACACCCCTCCCCCTTCACCATTTACTACTTCACTCTAAATTTAAGCATCAAACCCTAATGTTTGTTTGGGATAATTCTTATACCCGCCTGTCAAATTTTAATCCATACCAGACCGAAAAGTAATTATTTTAGTTTTGGGAATTTTGAAAACCCCCATTTCACCAGATCCCTTTCTAAATAGTAAATATTTAAAATTTATTTTGCTATGGAAGTAATTTCTTTCCTGTCAAATTAAAATTTTCTGTTTCATCTTAAAGGTTTTTTCTTACCTAATCCTCCTCCCTCCCCTTTCCCTCCTTTTAAATTTGTAAGTCTTTAATAGTTATTTAGTGTTCTTATACCTTCTTACCGAATTTCATTTTTATGCAATATAGAAAAGTAGTTGTTTCTTTTAGCTTTGAAAATTTCCTGCACCCCTGCTCCCCCTTTTCAATTTAATCAACTCCTTCATTAGCATTATGGTATCTTACAATCATCAAAGAAAGCAAAGCTTGACCTTGACAGATTACATTATGACCCTATCTTATAAGCTATACCTTAGTGAATTAATACAAGGTAAGCTTGCTTCCTTTTAGGATAAATGAAGGGTTCATACTTATGGTTTGGTTGCACTACACAAAAGGGAATCTTAGGCAGTCACTCTTATCAATTTCTTGGTGTTAAATTCCATGCATGTAGCAAACCATTTTGTTGCCATTATGTATGAAATGCCACTAATCATACATTAAAATTTGGAAAATAACAGAGTTATTAATATCATATTTCATTATAGCATATCAAGGAAAATTAATTAATTTTTTTACGAGCCATTAGGGTTATACACATATGTACTACTGTAAAGGATTAGGAAGGTGGAATTAAGTGAAATCAAACCCTCATTTGGATCATTGGAGAGAAGAAAACCACCCTCAGTACACTCAACCAGGATCGAACCCTGATCTTCCTCTCATCAGCAATTGAGTCTATTGCAATAGTTGTGTCTTAGCCACTGAAGTGGGTAAGTCATTTATTATTTGGAATTTAGCATTATATGTGAATAGCATCAATTTTAATTATTAATTTAAATGCACTAACTTGTTAGTCATAACATAAATTAGCTATAGCAGTTTTTCTTTATTTCTTAAGTTACTGAGTGCTATTGTCAAATACTTAAAACAAATTATTTGGTTCTGATTTGAGTGGAAATAGACGACCCAAAACAAGGGAAGATTGGTATAAATAGGACTCTTTGTTCTCACATATACCTTCTTTAATCTGTTGTTTTATGCCAGTCCCAATAGCTAGGCACAGTCACTTTGAAGGGATAAGATTATTTTTAGCCACATCTATTGCTTTTACCTGTCTATTAAACCATATTTGTGATACTGTACATTTGTTGATCAAGGTGTGTAATTCTACTAGATCAATACAGAGGACTTAAACCATCATCATGGCGTTCCATAAGAAGATCTAGTGTTTGTGTCAATTGTATCAGAAAATATTTATTAATGGAGATTTTGTCCTATTACACACTAGATTTTGTTGGTAGTATTCTTGTACAGTGGATTTTGGTTAATTGGGGCAGCCATTTATTTGGGACAAAATAGTAAGAACAGAAACAAAACACGTATTTACCTTGAATTTATTCCGCTTATTTGGGACAAATCTCCGCTTAATTGGGGCAGTGAAGGTAATGTAGGCTCACAAGCTCATAGCATAGATATTCTACAGGCTGCAGCTGAGTTTGTTTTTGTGAAGTCGTGCTGTGTATTGCGTTTGTTCTGTGGGGTGGCAGTGATAGTCATGTTGATGGAAATTGTGTGACATGGAAATTGTGCACTCAGACTCTGAGTCAGTAGAGTTGAAATAGTGCTGTTGTGTGGCTGTGTTGTTTGTTCTGTGTTGTGGTAATCATATTCTGTTTGACATTATGCTTGTGTTAAACAATTGTTTACGAGAACACTAAGTTATGCATCGTGTATAGTTGTTCATTGTTTGGATTAACATAAATTAAAAAGTGTAACAAACAGTGCACCGAGTTAGTTTTTTCAGTACATTTAACGGTCCTGTAAAGATGCCACGTAAAGATTTGACACACTTAGGAAAAAATCTCTATTCTTGACAAGAAAAAAAGTCAACCTCCTAACATCAATCATCAGCTATGAGAGATAATTAAGACGCTGGAATCTACAATTTCATGACTATTACAGCAACAAGAAAAACTTAGAGAGCAGTGGAAATTGCACATCTTTTAAATAAAACATCTCATAAGTGAAAGAGTCAAGGACAAGATCCAGACGTTAAGGATGCTTAAATCAATGGTTTTACATTGTAACTAAATGAGGTGTGCATGTGAGCGGCCCTATGTTAAAAACCAAGTCAAAATAGTTGTCCAAAAAGCTAGGTCATGTAAATTTCAAAGCAACGAATGGTTGGTTGTCTTGATGGCAGTGCAGACATTACATTAGTTACAAAAAAGCACACGGCGAGAAGGCCAGTGCTGATGCTACTAGAGCTGACCAATGGAAATCTGAAAAACTACCTAGAGATGCTTAAAAAATTTATTGCGGATGACATTTAGAACCCCGATGAAACAGGCCTGTATTATCATGCTACACCGGATATTTCCCTGAGCTATAAACACACAGCACTCTTCGGTTCAAATAAAGCAATGTATCGTGTAACTGTATTGTGCTGCTCAAACATGTCAGGAAGTGATAAACTCAAACTTTTGGTTTTTGGTAACAGTGCTAAACCTCGTTGTTTAGAGGGGCTTACAATAGGCAGTTTACCAGTTTCATATTATGCAAATAAGAAAGCGTGTATAACCACATATATTTTTAAGCAATGGCTAATGAACTGCGACATGGAACTGCAACATAAGTTAGAAAAAATTCTGTTGATATTGGACAACTGCACTGCACACCCTTTTTCAAAATGGTTTAAAAAATATTGACCTGGAATTTTACCCCCTAACACCACATCCCTGATACAGCCTATGGGCGCAGGAATTATAAAATTTTGAAGACGTAATATCATGGAAACCTGGTTAATCACATCCTTTAAGCGATTGAGGAAAATCTTGCTAACATCATCTTCAAAAGCAATAGAAGTTAATGCATATGTTTCACTGTTAGAAGCTGTACAATTTATCGCCGATAGCTGGCGAGGAATAAGCAGCAAAACAATTCGAATTGTTTTGCTAAATGTAGTTTCACAACTAATTGTGATTCAGATGCATTTATATGTACAGACAACGAAATGTCTTTAGAACTGCAACACGTTCAAAATTGTGAAGATTTTTTAGGTATCGACGATAACCTTCAATGCCATAATGAAAATGAAGATTGTAAGGATACAATTATTGAAGAAACTGTGTCAAAACACTAAGACACAGAAGAACAAGAAAATGATGACAATGAAACACCTAAGTGAGTGACTAACCAGGATGTGATGAAACATATTGCTGAATTTAGATATTACTTCATGCAGGAAGACAACGAAGGCAACCCTATATCAGCACTAGATACCTACGCCGACTTTGTACAGGTGCAGTCCATAAAGAAAACACGTCAGGGCACAATTGATAATTTTTTTTCAAAGAAAGAACTCTTAAGTAATGTGTAACCCTTACTTGACATATACAAGTATGTACTGTATATTAATTTTACATATGTACATTTGGTTTGCTTTTCACTTTAGTCACAGTACTTTAAAATAAATGTTTGTACCATTAAAATTTCGTTTAATTGGGGCAGCCGCTAAATTTGGCCAGAGTGATCTAGCCCGATTTGTCCCACTTAACCGGAATCCACTTTATTTGCAAGTTATGTCAATACATTTTCAAGGAAGCATTATTTAAAACCCCAATAGCTAATTTTAATTGAGTTTATTTATAATTTCATTGTAAAAATATATATTTACTGAAATATTTCCACAGTATCACACTACTTCTAAAAGTACATAAGAAATAATTACTTTTTTTTAAGTCTAACAAATCAATTATTTGATTCTTGAAATATTTATAAATTAGTCTGTGGCAGAGCGTGATCTTTATTTTTGGGTGGGCCAGGTCAAGACTTACCCGTAATAATTTTTTTCTCACCATTCGTTAGATCTTAAATTAAATTCATTCAAGTTATCCTAATTTTTATAAATTACTGGAATTACAAAATCACTAAACAAATTTACATACATAAATAATAAAAAAGTGGAGGCTTTAAATTAAACTTATCAAGTGAGGAGATTACTTGTACAAAAGTTGGGCGTGTCTGTCTTTTAATGTCAGTTCATGAGTACCACAGTATTTTAAGCATTCTATTAATCTGCCTAATATATGCCTATTTTTTTACACTTGTTCATTGTGTTTTTGGACTGAAATTTTGATCATGGAATCTATCTGTGATGCAATATTTACTATTGCGAATGTTTTAAACTTAAATGCATTTTCCAAATGAATTCCATATTCCTCATGTGTTTTAATTCTTTTACTTAAATGCTTAAGATTATTACAGCCTACCATTGTCGACAACACCTCACCACCAAATAATAAACAAGAAAAACTAAATAAGCTCTGTTATTTTTCACTAACAGTTAACCACAATTTTTTACTTAACAAAACATTGGATTATTTTTTCTTGCCATACACCTGGATGGTATGTAAAGTAATTACGCTGATGGGCTCCCAACCATTTATTTTAAAGTTTTTCTTACAGTTTTAATGAATAAAACAAAAAAATTTATCAAAGAATTTACTATATTCATTTTAATTAATCATTTTTACATGTCATCTTACTCCATGGGTCTTATCACAAACTAAAATACAGAAACATAAACGCAAAAACAAACTATTCACTACTTTTATCATATAGCGGGCCCACTTAGGCTGGCCCTATTCGCTATTGTAAAGCTGGCACCAGAATGGTAATGGTAGGGGGATTGACCTTGAGAGACAGCTCACACTGGGCTATGGCTCCCAAACGGTCACAGCCAAAGAAACATTATGAATATTAAATGCTTCTAGAGGCTATCTAGAACTAGTTTGTATGGTAATTAATGGCAGGGATTAAATGGGCTACATTAAAATTAATCTTTTAAATTTATATAACATTTAGAAACTTCCTAGCGCCTCCTCCCTCCAAGTCTGAAAATTTACATTGAGCACTTATTAAAAGACAAAGTGTTGGCCAACTTGTGTGGGGGGTATCAGGTAGGGAAGTGGGATTCTAGGGTGCTAGTAATTTATGCCCCCTTTATATTTATTTCACTCCCTCCTATATTTTCGAATTTTATCAGATTAAAAAAATTCAAAGCTTTTAAATTAAAGGCATTGATTGAATTAAAATTTAAAACCTTTGATAAGATATGTTTTAAAGATCTTTTAGAAGCATACATTTTTTTTAAAACGTATAAATTAAGACCACTCCATGTATATTCTATAAAAGTGTAATTAAAAAAAAAAGACCTATGACGACTCCAAAAGCTTGTCGGCTGCCAGGGAAGGATCCCCGAAACTCTTTAGGCTGGGAGGGTGGGGGGGACAAGTACCTCAAAATCCCTTTTTGGTTAATTGACCTGCTTACACAAGTAAGTTTCTGCCGCTACTGACCCAACATCGGTCATTTTTCTCAAATTAAGCTAGAGGTTTAAAAATTTGTGATTGTAGAAAAGGTTGTCTCCCCTGCTTCTTAGTCCAAAATTGTACACTTTTCAAATTAAGGTATTTCCAACTTTACCAAATGTGTTGAAGACTTAGACTTTTATATTTAACTAGAAGCTGTTTGGGGGTTGAAGCCTATCCCACCCTCTCATTCTTTATTCTTTGCCGATTCATTTGCAATGTGTTCTTGAAACTACCATTCAAATAGTTTCCAATTAAAATGTTTTGTTTCCTAATCTCAAAGACCGCTATCTTCCACATTTATTCTCACATTCACTATTACTTCCATAGTCTACCCAGCTTTGTTGCCTGAATAATGAACACAATCACAAATTGTCTTTAAAAATGTACCAAACATTAGAATACCTGTACACTCATATATTCTTGTTTTGTTTGAACCGTAAATAAGGCGGTATTATTTTTTTATTGTCAACTCTTGGAGGGGTTGAACCCCCAAACCCCTCTCCTTGGACTCCCCAAACCCCTCTCCTTGTGGGTGATGTTTGTTGTTTTAGCCCCTTGTGATATTTTCAAAGCTGTGTTTTGTATTTTGTTGAAATTTGTATGTCTATTTGTTAGAGAAAGCCCAAAGAAAAAATTGTTTTAAATTAGTCCTCCTCTATTTTACAGCTGAATTAATTGTTCCAGTAAACAGATTTGTCAGATTGCCAAACCCTTCCTTCACCTCTGACAAGATGTGTATTAATCACAACATGTGAATGTGAGGAATGCCAGGCCTCCACCATGGTTCAGATTCCACGTTAAACTGTAGGTCCTCCATTTCATTTCAAAATAACCCTACCTTTGCACATTAGCGTAAGTGCGTATAACCTGAACGGGTAGTAAGACGTGGTGCTAATAATTAATAATAATAATAATAATAATAATAATAATAATAATGTTCCCGTAAATAAAAGATGCATATCTAAATTGGTGATCAAAGTTTCCAAGGATTCAGATGGATTTCTAACGTCAAAAAATACATATTTTGAGCATATCAGCCAACAAATTGGCAGATATTTTTATTCTGCAAACGCTCCATTTAATCATGCTTCTCATGAGGAATTTGTAAAAAATGTGTAAGCTCATGAGACGAGGTTATAAGCCACCATGACCATACCTGCTTGGAAATAAAATACTCAACACTGTATATGACTCTATCTTGGTTGAATGCAAAGAAAATCTTCAAGGACAGACTGTATCAATGTCATTATATGGATGGTAAAACATCCATTGTAGGCCTCTTGTATTTTGTTCAGTGATGATACAGTATTGAGAATCGGATTTAGTTGAAACTTTTGATACTTTAGGCCATTCACACACAGCATAGTATTTGAGAGAGATTGTTGTTAAATCCATTAAAAATCGTGAAAGTTCATTTGGGGTAAAAATAAAAAGTTTTGTGACAGACAACATTGGTAACGTTACCAAAATGCACAGACAGCTAGAAACAACAGATGATGACAAAATTCAGTGTGGTTGTTCCGCTCATTTTTTAAATCTCTTGGCAGAAGACGTTCAAATTCCAATGGTTAAAAAAATGTAATATTATCAAGGTAGTAAAATACTTTCAAAACAAAAATTTACCAGCTGCTTGGTACAAAGCAGCCAAAGGTAAAAAAACTTGTGCTGCCTTTAGAGGTTAGATGGAATTCAGTGAGTGATTCCATTAAGTCATTTCTTGACAACAGAGGAATCTAAATTCAACTATGCCAAGATCACAAGGATATTGACAAGGACATATTTAAAATTGTAAATGATGTTCATATCAAAATAAGTACCTTGGTTTTTATTAATTGGATGACTCATACCTGTGGCATTAGACAGTGTCCATTGAGATTATGCAACAACTTCAGTTGCTTTTGGGGTGTGGCATAAGCTAGAAAAAGACCTAAAAGGTCAACCACACAGTGTACAGAAATATTTAATATAACATAATAATATGGTATTAGATCCTATACACTACTTGGCAAACTTATGTGATCATAGATTCTTTGGACGAAATCTGTCTGAAAGATAAACAGAACTAGCCTTTGAGCATCTGCATTCTATCAGTAATAGTTTTATCCAAACTGTTGAGGCTCTATCAACAACCAGTATGCCCTTTCCCTCATATTTGTTTGGTAAGCAGTTTCGTACCACTTGACTTGGTGGAAATCGGTTAATATTACAGAATCTGCTGCATGGTTTGAATGGGAAAAATTAAAAAAATTGTGTAAACAGTTGTTGACATCTGTTGAATCAACAGCTCGCTTTGAACGCATTTTGTCAAGTTTTGGCTTAGTCCAATCAAAATTCAAAAATTGGTTGGGAAATGTAATTTAATATTTTTGTTCAAATACTTGAACAAGGTTTCATTCAGTAAAAAAGCAAACTTAAAATGGGTTTGGCCTGAATCAGAGTAAGGGGAAGTTGAAAGACAAAATATCAGTTTAGTTAACCAAGGTGAAGATTATGAGACACCTGAGACAGACACTGACTGAAAATTCTTCATGTTTATATTTTTGTTCTAACATTAATCATAATGTAATATGTTTAAGTTCAACACAGTCCCGATCATTGATTTAACTTCTTTTTTTTTTTTTTCCCCCTACTAGTATGTTCACAAGTTTTACTTATCTGTGTGAATGTGTTAATAAAATATTGAAAACATAATTTTTTAAAAAACCCTAATCTAGCTGCCTTGACTAAAATCATTAAATCAATTTTGTTCATACAAAATATTATAATTATAATTAATTATTGATGTGTAAATGTGTATGACTATCTCTTTATATACAATTTATCTACATAAACATTTAGTGTGGGTGTGGGATATGTGTGTGTATATAAATGTATTTATTTGAGAAATTTTACAATATATATCAAGACCTTGATATATAACTATCATATATATCCAATATTTTGATATTTATTTAAATATCATGATATTTTGAAACCCTGCTCTTAACATAGTTTCTAAAAAAGTTTTCGTCATAACACATAATCATATTCAGCACACAACACGGATAGTGATTGTTTTGCACCATTACATCAAAGCCACCTCCACGTTTCCTTCATCCGGTTACTAGCCTTAACTCCACAAATGGCCTTTAACAGAATAATAGCATGTTCTTTTTTTTCATATGAGCTGTATGAACCTAGAAGGCAAGAAATAAATGTTGGTTTTAAAAATAATTACTCATATGATTTTAAATAAACAATATTGCTAAATTATTATTGTACATTTTTTTAATAAAAATGTGGAAATACCAAAGAATTTTAGAAAAATTAAAAAAAAAATTGAAATTTTTTGATTCATAACTATTGTTTCAGTTTAACTGTTTGCTGTCTTTGGGTATCCTTGGCATTTCCTTAGCCTGGGAAGTAGGCCCATGCTAAATGGACTCAAAAAATAAAGGTGGGGGTACGGCAACTTCCTCAAATGAAGTGAGGGTACTGCTTCCCTGTCATTCCCCCTTGAAAGCAACCCTGTTGATGGGCATTTGGTAGGTCTATATCTTTATGAAAGCATATTAACTGGCCATATTTATTTAAACTTTTTCAGAAATTTATATTTAGTTACCATTTTTGAAGTCCTCTCTAAGTTGTCAACTCAATTATTCACACATCTGTGTATACAGCTATATGTGGTGGTGGAGGTGAGGGTTTTTGGGTCAATACCATGCTTATTTTTTTTAATGTTTTATAAACCCGTTTTTCTTAAAAAAAAGCCAGTTCAAAAAAATCTTTATTAGTTGACATCTTAGAAAATGTTATTTGAAAGTAACAAGAAATGGTTGCATGATGTCCTCAAATGTTAATAACCTTCAAAAAGTTTAGATTTAAATCCTTCAGAGATTGATGTATTTCGAAATAAAGTATGT
Source organism: Timema genevievae (assembly GCA_902155825.1). Lineage (NCBI taxonomy): Eukaryota > Metazoa > Arthropoda > Insecta > Phasmatodea > Timematidae > Timema > Timema genevievae. The sequence goes on from CABFWO010001764.1 coordinate 118,524, forward strand.
TATGGTAGGATGTACTATGACCCTAAAATGGTTTTAAGGAGCCGAAACACACCAAATGTGGGCTTTTTTTTTTACACATTATTTTATTAATCTAACATTTGTACACTCTGTTTACTGTGAAAGGTAGCATTCTAACCATGAATTATGGCCCTATCTTATAAGCTACTCTATAGTATAATGTCAAAGTAAGACTTCGACTTTTCAGGGTTAATGGAGTGAACACTCGCATCAATTTTAAAACAATTGCTAAATAAACTTTTTTTAAATTAACTAACTATAAATTTCATTGTGCAAGTAACCTAAACATACAGTAAGAGTCATAGAATTAAAAAATAACTAAATACCTAAACAGACAGTAAGTTTTATAGAGTTAAAAAATATATATATACATATAGTTTTAAAAGGTAAAATCACCTCATTTATTACAATTATTGTAAAAGCATGAACTAGGTATATTGTTTAGCTAGATTGTAATCTAATCTTGGTATTGGATTATGTTCTTTTGTTTTTTTATATCCATTAAAAATTATCATATTTTTTTTTAATGTTTATCATGTGTATTCATGTTTATTCATAGTATCTGTAGATTAAGTATTATTGAAATAACAAGAAATAGGTGTTTTTGCATTTTTTGTTTATGTCTTCTAAACATACTGCTCTTAAATATGACCAAAAAATAGAGGAAATTCAATATTTAAGACAAATTCCTCATATTTAATCATTTTATTTGCATATTATTTAAGCAGGTAGTAAAATTTAATGCTAAAACAATAATAATTATAAACCCCTTTTATATTTGTTAGTGGTAGGTAATCCTCATGTTGATTTATAAATTTAATTAAAATATGATCAACATATAGGAGGGAATCTCTTATCCATTGAATTTGACAACTCTAAACTACCAAATTTTGCATGTATCAAGTTTCACTACAGTGAGTGCAGTGGGCCCCTATGTTATTTCACAAACTAGCTCTTAAAAACAAATCTATTGAAAAAAATACATTTGCTTCCTTATAATAAACTTTATTATAACCTTCAGTTATGTATAAACCATCTATAAATATAATTAGTACCACTGTGTGTGGGAGCTCAGTCATGAGAATGAAATGTGTTAAATGTGATTACACCTCGTGTGTGTGTGTGTGTGTGTGTGTGTGTGTGTGTGTGTGTGTGCATGCGTGCACGTGCATGTGTGTAACTGTAAATCAAGCTCAATATAACTCTTTTCCCTTACAGTTTAACAATTTTTTTACTGTTTCTTTGTTATGTAATATATATTTAATAAGCTCTAGTTTTTGGTCATGATATGTGTGTATTATTTGTTTAGCTTACTTATATTTTAATTATAATTTTTGGCTAAGTGTAATAACCCTAACTTAGCCACTAAAGTCGATTAAATTGAATTTTAAAGGTTGATTTTAAAAAGGATTTACAATTTTCATTCCAGGACTATTTTCTTTTATTCAAGTTTTAATTTCTCAACCCTTAAAACTATTGAAACCATTCATTAGTTCCAAAACTATATATGCCCTAGAACTTTTCTGAAACTTAACATACCTAACTTTCTTGGTATTTTAAACTTGGCCTATGATTATCCAATTATTTAATTTCTTTTCTTTTAGAGTTGAACAAGAATTTTATAATCGATTTCTGTTGAATGCTATTTAATCCCAAAGTCAAAACACAAAGATATTTCATTGATCTTTATTTATCTAACTTTATCACTTAAAATAGCCCTATAATTGTATTTACTATTTTTAAGAAAATCCTATATATTATTTATGTTGCAACATCCCTTTTTCTCAACTAATACAAAGCCTACAGCAATGAGTAAAGTATCAATGGATAGGATTTTTTTACCGACTTCTGACATAGCATACTCAGTTTGCGTTAAATCAGCCTATCAAAGACATGCTTAAAAACTAGTTAAGTACTTTTTTTTTTTAAATATAACAACCGTACTCGAATTTTAAGAACATCATAAAATGTTTTTTTGTGCTTTACAATTCCCATCAATAATAATAATAATTATTGCTTAGTTAAGATTTATTTTAATTGAGTGGCAAGTCTTAAATAATAATTTAATTCTGATTAAAATGGTTATTTTGGAATGCATAGTAGCCAAAATTCTAGAGATATTAAAGAAAGGTAAATTCTCAAACATAAAGCTATTATCCATAGTTGGTTTTATATATGCTCAAAAAGAAACTACCGAATTCTAACTACTGACATCTATTTAAAACTTGTTTTCAATGCATAATCACTTAGGATTTCAATAAAATTTGGATTATAAAAGGGTTTGGGGAGCCACTTATTATTGTTTGATATATTAGCTTTTTAAAAACATATATATTATCATCCTTTTTCCAGGTGCATACTAGTGTATCCTTTTATAGTTTTATTCATCCTTTAATCACATAGTTGATGGTTTTAGTAGCTAAATGTCACAACTCTGACACTAAAGTTTAAACCTCTACCAAGTAATGGACATTGATACGTATAGCAAGAAGGAAACTAAACACTATAACTTCATTATCAACCGGTTTAGGAGTTTTTTCAAACACTGTAAATTGTATGACAACTAAAAAACACCAAAGAAAACAAGGTAATAATATATTCAGTGGTGTAATTAGGGTGAGACAAATTCATTAACAATATTAGATACAACATAAGTTTCATTTTATTAACAATAAATGTTATCTTGTCTTTATTATTTTGTAACCTTTTTATAAAGAGTAACCAATTTGAGTACCTATAAAAAAATGCATTCAAATTTAAAGAATAGTTTTCAAAGGGTGCCGTTCTATTACTAGCCCTGGACACCATAAATGAAAGTTACACCTCTGAATATATCCATTTATCTGCCAGTGTGAACAATGAATATTAGTCCAAAACTCATGGTTACTTATTCATTTGGAAGCCATAATAAGCATAGTAAGGGGGAAAATAGTATTTTCCAACAGTCTGCCAATATTAACAATTTTTCTTAGTGAAAACTCTAGGTTACTAATCCATTTTGTTGGCATAGTAAGCAAAATGAGGGGAATACATTATATTTGCTATAAGAAATCAGCTCAAGCTTAACTAAGTTTATTACCCGCCTCGGTGGCGTAGTTGGCTAACGCGCCAGTCGTGTTGAGTCAGACCATCGAGGACGGGGAGATCGAGGTTCGAATCTCGGTCGGGTGAACTGGGGGTGGTTTTTCCTAAATGGTTTTCCGCGCAAATGCGGGTTCACTTCCTCTAAATTCAACCTTCCCATTTCCTAATCCATTAGTGTAATTAGTACTTAAGCGTAAAACCCGAACGGGTAGTAAGACGCGGTGCTAAAAAAAAAACTAAGTTTATTAGCTTTTGATGTTATAAATCTTTCATGAATAAGCTTATTTTATACTTTGGAATTTAATTTAGTTACACATAATATAATAAATAATAATACTAACCAATCCCGGTGGTTGAGTAATTCTATGTATTGTACTTGGTTGCCGGTGACAAAGGGGTAAGGGTTGTAATCTCAGCCGAGTCCATTGAGGGTGTTTTTTTATGAATTTATTTAATGGGGTTTACCTTTTATTGCCAATGTGGGTGAATCCCCTCAAAACTGTCATCCTCATCCATAGCCGCAGTTCTATAAGATTTGTTTTAAAAATTCACAAACTAGAAAAATAAAATGTGTTTGAATTCAATCTCTATTTCAAGTTTCTTGTAATCTTTTAATTCATAAACATATTTACTAAATTTACATCTTCTTAAAGAATTTCGGAGTTTTGGGTGTCTACCGCAAAGAGAAGTAGTTTTTTTTATATGTTGAGTCCTGTCCGCCCCCACTCCCCCATTGCCCCCTTCCTCCCTTTCCAGTTTTTCAACTCCAAATTAGAAATTTCAAATTTTAAGATTCAGTTAGATATTTTAAGGGGTCCTAATATTAGCTTGCCAAATTTAAATTTTCAATCAGACCTTAAAAGTTATATTTATTTTTAATCCCTCCCCTCCCTTATTTTTCGGGGTCCCATTTAAAATGTTATAACTCTTAAAGCTATTTAGCATGGTCTCTTAACACCCCTTCCTAATTTCCCTTCCTGAGAATTAGTTTATTCTATTAGTTTTGGAAATTTTAAATGTTTCTACCTTGACACAATTTTTCTAACATATTGAAAAATTTCTATTTTTAAGACTTATTTTGTTATCTCTAGTTGACCTTCTACATGAAATTCAAGTTTTTTTTGCCACACCTTAGAGTTTTGCTTCTGTTTATAACCTCCTTCCCTTATTTCCTTGGGTCCCACTTAAACATTTCAAGTTTTCAGATATATTTGAAGTGGTCCACCTAGCTGCCTGCTAAATTTCAATTTATACCACATTGATAGTCATTTCTACTACATTAGTTTTGACACCCCCAGTCACACCCTTTTCACCAACTCACTCTTGGAAGTTAGAAATTTCAAGATCTATTTTGTTATCTGCAGCTGTTTACTGGTCTTCCAAATTTTAATTTTATACCTTATTCTTAAAACTTTTTATTTTAGTTATATCCCCCCAATTTTCTAGAACCCCATTTTGAAATCTCCAATTTTTAGATTTTCCTGGTTATATTATGTAATCCCTATATCTTCCTGCAAAACTTCACCTTTCCGGCTATCTATAAGTGCCTTATATTTTTCTGAACAAACACACACACAAATATATATATATATATATATATATATATATATATATATATATATTATAAACATTTGTTGAGTGTAGGTATATATTTATTAATTATGCTAAAGCAATGGGGATGAGGAAGGTAGAATTTTAGAGGAAATAAACACGTATTCGTGGGGAGGCAAAGGGGTAAACCCTTAAGAAAAAAATGCCAAACACCGAAGTTGGTTTTGGGATTGTTCTTAAAAAGAAATCAAATATAAATTATACATTTACTGGGCCCATATCGTATAATATATATACATATAAAGCTTAATAAACATATATGTTTTTTTAAAACTATGAACTCATGGAAAACCGACTGAAGACAATTATTATATATGTAATAAAGCGCCTCTAGAGGTTAAGTGGACATATGGACTAAATGTCAATCTTGTATCTTGTTTACCTCTTACAGGGTGGCCGGGGTGTTAATCTCGGCTGTGTTTACCAAGTGTTTTTAATATAAATTGTTTTCAACACCCCTCACATGAATCTTTATATATTCTCTTTAAATACCTCTTCCTCATTCCTGCTCCAATAGTGTAATTAAATATGGATAGCCCAACCATGTTGTTAGTCAGTGCAAACACATAGTAATATAAAGATTGCCAATGAACAACAGACCCAATTTTACACCAAACCAACATACAATAAAAATATACAAATTTAAACTAAATTAAAGTCCCTCTTCTTCTTATTATACTATGTGATTATATCTATGGTAAAGCAGATTAGAGGAATTGTACCCAAATTTGTGCAAATGTTAATACACTTCCTCAACATTCAACCTCGTTCATTCCTTTCTCATTTGTATAAATATGCGACTAGCCCAGACAGATGTTATAAAGTAAAACACGCAAATGTTTTAAATATAAATTATTTTTGCACTGCCTCATACCCGGCCCGTCTTTTGTTTAAATGTACCCTAATTTATGTGGAGGTAGAGTAAGAAGCAATTTATAAGAAAACAACTTTGTTTACTTATGGTTAGGATTCGAATGCAGGTTGTCAACCTCACCAGCAAAGCAAATTCGATGATCTAGGAAAAAATAAGACTAGATGAGCTGAGCTTCCTTATCTTTTCAGGATCTGTGAGCTTAGTGAAACATATAATCTTATTTAGCGGTAGTGTCTGAGTGCAAGAGATGGAGGTGAGGAGTCTTTGTTTGGGTTAAAAAATGAGATTAAACATTAGCTAGTTAGAATAACCTTTACGATCGCCCATAATTGAGCATATCAGATATGGTAAATCCGCACAAAAATGTCTTATGCAAATTGTTGTTTAAAACCTATGGACACAATGAGATGTAGCTCAAGCTATTTTATAAACCTGACCTCCTAAAGGCAAAAATCAAATATCTAATTATTCATAACTAATCCATCATTAATTTGAAATACATTAAAACCCTAAGCACAATGAGTTAAAAAGTTAATAAATAAAACAAACTGTTACTTAAAAATGTAATGTTTATCTGTAGTAGTAAATATTTAATATCTTAGAATGTATTTAGGCAATCATATTGAAATATTTACATGCTCATCTATGGCAAGTTATTAAGCCAAATATATATTTTTAAAAATCAAACATTTGCAGTTAATTGGCTTGGAAAACTTGGCAAGTCTGTTTTTGTTGGTTAAAACAGCTTTTTAAGGGAACAAATAATAGTAAATGTACTTTTAGAAATCAAAACACAATTAGAATCAGTTTTGTTGAGAAAAAAAGTTGTTTTTCTCAAAAAGTTTTAATTTACGATTACACTTAAACAATCAAAGTTTTTAATAATCCTTTACTTGGATAGCTCACAAGTGTTAAAGAAATGTAATTCAAAGTTGTATTCATGTCATCAAACATTTCAAACAGTGTTTTTTTCTTCTTTTAGGGATGATATAAGCAAGTTGTTTGTCAGCATGAAAGGTCCTAGTATATCAAGCACATTGGGAAGCTCTGTCGTAGGAATGGATGGCACTCAATCTCTTCGACGAGCTTCAAGCATTCGACGTACTTTTACCACTGGCACTGCTGGTATCAAACGAAAATCAGTCAGTTTGCAGGTCAAATTTACTATTGTAAGTTTGTTATTTTAATTTTATATTTAGATTGTAATTTTTAGGTTTGATATATATACTTAAATAATTATGTATTTAAAATCTGGTTAACCAGCCTTTCATTTACTATTTTGGTCACTTTATGTATTTACATTTTACTAAGGAAATTTCCTACTTAAAGATATACCCTTACAATACAATATTTCTTAAGAGAAGTGCAGGTGAACTGGTGGTCTAGGGGTAAGGTGTCAGACTTCTGTGCTGAGGGTCCGGGGTTCAATCCTCGGTCCCGGCACAGATTTATCTAGGTTCGGATTCCACGTTAAACTGTAGGTCCTCCATTTCGTCTCACAATCACCCTGCCATTACACATTAGCGTAAGTGCGTATAACCGTATAACCCGATCGGGTAGTAAGACGCGGTGCTAATAATAATGACGACGACGACGACGACGACGACGACGACGACGACGACGACGGCGACGGCGACGGCGACGGCGACGGCGACGGCGACGGCGGCGGCGGCGGCGGCGGCGGCGGCGGCGACGACGACGACGACGACGACGACGACGACGACGACAAAGTGCACCTTTTTTTCAACACATCTTATTCGCTCTTTCAATTTACATGAATGTTAGTACACACTCTCAGAAACGTTTTTAAGATTATGACTTGGAAACGCCTGTGACATTTGACAACCCTAATTGAATCTTTTGGGACACCGTCCCTTAGCTCTTTAAAACCTATTAAACCAGGACCATCTTAGAAAACCTCACTTAAAATAACATATCTTAGTCCTAAACCTATTTCCCTTTGTGTCTGTGTTTCAGGATGGTTTAATAGAAACACTCCGTCGAACCAAATTGAAGTTCATTCATTGCTTCTTGCCTCATCACAATGCTGGACTCACTGACTTACATAACTCTGTTTTGAAGAATAATAGCTCTAGTCTGAATGCAGATGATTTACTTATTAATTTGCCCTTAGTGCGTTCACAGGTTAGTATTTTAATCATGAGGACTTGAATTTTTAAATAAAATACTCTGCATTTTTATGTATAAATAAATGATTGAGTGGAGTAAGATAAACTAGTCATATAAGTTATTAATTTTATTCAATATGTCACAAATGTTGGTTGGTGCCAGGACCAGAGATTTATGACTACCCAACCCCTGCACCTAAAACTTGGGGGGGTTGGGGGGCATCCCCCCAACCAGTTTAAGCAAGAAAACGTTCCAACTATATATACCTCTCTTAGCTATTTCAAATGTTTTTTGAATAGTAATTGTTGACTTAGGTTTAACATTTTTTAGACAAGTCACTAAAATGAAAATATAAAAAGTAAGCCTAGCCTTTTCTCAAAGAAAATTATTTTAAACGCCTTATAAACAAACTATATTTAATAGACTATAAATTTTTCAAAAAACCTCTAACTAATTAGGTATTTTTAACTTCATACTTTAACTTCATTCCAAACCACTCGTTTTCATCAACGAGCTTTTTTTGACAAACACCCTTTTAGATAACCTGTAGATTGCTTCTGGGAAACAACTGAAGATAAGAGTAAGGAAAATGACAACTTAAAAGGCTTATATTAATAGTTTTGAACTACACGGCATGTGAGAAGACTTACCACCTATGATTGTATGAATGACTATCCAACCTACACATCCATATTATCATTGCGGACGATTTCTGCATTGCCATTGTTGTTATAAATTAGTTAGTTTTAGATTTTGTATATAATTCATTGAAAAACATAGCCGCGAAGAAATTTCATGTCCCCATTTAATCTAAGATAATTATGGATAATTTTTTTCTTTACAATAACTTAAGCCAGAATGTACAATAAATTAACATTTTACTCAACCCCTGCCATTCAGGGTTACTTTTACGCTTGACCCCTGCACGAGCAGGCCTGCAGGGTTCTGTTCTCCCTCCGCCACTGGTTGGAGCTATTTGATATTAATGTTAAGGCACCTTATTTTATAACAACATTTATTATATTATAAATCTATGTGTAAAATTGATTTAAAAAAAAACTTGAGTGTTAAAATATATTCAATAAAACTATAATTAAGGATGTACTAATATTAGAAAAGTTGAATAAGGAAATACCGAATAATTGATTTTGAAACTTTGAATAGCAATTTAAAGTAACAAGATCAAATAGTAGTGAGATACACATCTTTAAATTCCACTAGTCCTTTAGGTTTTCCAGCAGCAGTTGGCATGAGTCAAGCGGTTAGTCGGGCGACTAAGATTTAACCATCATTGTCCTTTGTTCTATTAGGGGGAAGGTGAATAAATTTCATTGCATACAGAGAGCAAGTGGTCGCTACCGGCCAAAGGAAGAGTTAGTGAAAAGACAATTTGGTTGTCACGTAACTCAGTGTGCTAATGCTATCAATAGTTAGTTATTTAGTTTATCATGTAAGAGGGCTTGAAAGATTTAGAGAAGGATAGGGATTATTTAGTGGGTCTTGGGAACGAGGGGACGAGTGAGTAGCTTTCAAAGGTCATCCATAAATGAGTATTCATCATGTCTCTCGTTAGTGAACCAGACTTAGAGTAGAGATTAAAGGGGGGGGGGGTTAAACTAATTAATCACCAAGGGGGAGAACATTTAAGGGGTATTATTAATCATAGAGAACAATAAGGGGTTTCATACCTAGAGAGCATTTAAGGGTTTTCAAACCCAGACAAAATTTATAGGTTATCAAACAAATATAATTTTCAAGGGGTTGCAAAACCAGACAACATCTAAGGGGTTTTTATACACTGACAACATTTGAGTTATTTCAAACATAGAAAACATCTAAGGCATTTTAAACCTCGATAACATCTAAGATGTTTCAAACATAAAGATGTTTCAAACATAAAGAACATCTAAGACCTTTCAAAACTAGAGAACATTTAAAAGGTGTGCGAAACCTTACTTATTTACTTCATACCATGAAGAATTTGAATGTTTATTGCTGAACTTCATTTGTTATTAATTTGATTTCTTAACAAAATTTAAAAATTATTTGAAATTTAAATAAAAGTATTTATATACAACCGTCATGGCTATAAGGGAATAATAATGTTGTGAAAACCTGCCATCAAACAATCAATTTAACCATATATTTAATCTGCATTGGCCTTTAATTACAATGCATCGCTGAATGTGACGATGTATCGCGAGTAGGACAATACATCACTGAGAAGGATGACTCACCCCAGAGTTTAATTAATAACAGTATTTGTTACATTTTAGCAAAGTGTATTTATATCGTTCAAACTCCTAGTTGAGCAAATTATTTTATAGCTGATGATTAGTTACTAAGTTATTACTTGCAGAAATCTAAAACAAGGATCTTGAAAAGTTCCATAAAATACTAGATCAAAACTATTGTAGGTCGGGATCAAACATTTGATATGTGAAAGACATAGTAAATGTGGAACTATCTCACTGTACTGTTGGATAGACTGGAATTTTGTGAAAAAGATAAGAGGGGAGTTGTTGATATGTTATGGTGGTTTTTATGGTTTTGTTTGTGTATACTAGGTTTTTAGTTAAATAAAGTGGAATAAAGCTGATCTTGTCTCGTAATATCTATTTATAATATGAATATATATGTATATCTTATTTTGAAAATTGAAAAATTACACCTGGACAATGGAATCGAACCTGGGACCTTTGTCTTAGTACACCAATGCTCTAACCACTGAGCTATCCAGGAATTGTCCTGTGCCCAGAGTCATTCTTCACTCATATTTTAAGGCAGAGTATATATGTATATCCTAGTAGATGATACAGCATAATAGTCAAGGTATCATAAAAAACTATATATCATGATTAGGCCTGGGTGGGATCCCGAGCCTCGGGGGGGGG
>CABFWO010001764.1:129177-146665 GCA_902155825.1 Timema genevievae
GGGGGGGGGAATGTATAAATGGACGTTTTCGAAACTCGGGCGGGAAATTAATTTTTCCCATATTTTTTAGTTAAAATAAAAATGTTCATACGATTAACAAGGCCAAGTTAAAAAATTAAGTATTGGTGTCTCAATACACAAAACATTCACTTTAAGTCATGTCTCAGTAATAATATTTATTTTAAGTATCTTAGTTCACTGTGTATGACCCGAACAGGTAGTATGACACACTGCTAGGAAAAAAACTAGTAAAACATCATACTCATGGCTATGGAAGGTTATTTGCACAAATTAGGCCTAGGCCCTATAAAATTCCAGCTATTACATGAACATTGTGTTAACAACGTATATTTCAAGGGATAAATAAAAAAGCATTTAATAATATATTTCCAGTGCTGATAATAAAGTAAATCCTGAAAATTTGTTTACACATAACACAACAGTTCTTATTTTCATGATGGTGGATAAGTTGTCTTTAAATACAGTAGTGTTTCTTAAAGTGATAGTAATTTTAAAAAACATATCCTCACTCAATCAAAATAAATCCTTTTCCCAAGTATTTTTTTAATCATTCTATCGTATTCTACTTTTGTAAAACTACGTGATTATGCAGAGAACACTGAAAAAATATTTATTCTGCTTTGTTTGTGTCTACGCATTCATATTTTAAAGACAAGCCTGTTGCCAACCATGTAAAATATAATCTCCGACTAATTTTAGAAACTATAACGACAATATAATTTTTGAACATCTTATTTTATAAAAAGGAAAATTGATTTTGAAACATAAATTCAAACTATAGTTTGTTTCAACTGCATTAATTTGATTGGTTTATTTGATTAAATCTATATTTAAAGGGATTATTCTGTTTAAATCTACAGTAAGAATAATAAAACACCAGTTTTTAAGCCTATCTTTGACAGGTGGGTTTAATGATACCTGAGAATGCTATGTCAGAAGTCGGTAAAAAATCCTATCCACTGATACCTTATTCATCGCTGTAGGCTTTGTATTAGTTGAAAAAAAGGGATGTTGACAACAGAAATAATATATAGAGTTTTACGTGAACGCAAACAAGGCTAATATTTTGATAAAAGATAACCTAAAGTGTCCGCGAAATGTTTAAATTGTGGCAAAATTTTAAAAACTAATCATGGTAGTACTTCAGGAACCTTTTTCAACACCCAACGCTAGAGCGAGTGTTATTTTAATCTTACCACGGTATTTTTTTAGTTTAAATAAATGTGAATGCTAATAATTCTATTCAAATTAAATATTTGATAAACCATTAAAAGCTTAAATCCTTTCCTTTCCTGCGGGAAACTATTATTTCCCGTCTGAAAATTTACCAAAGTCAAAATGTCATTCCCCACAGGCCTGATCATTATACATAATGTACCACTTAACATGGTTTATCGTCCACCGCGATGAATCAACATTCAGGATATACCATGGTGGATGATATGCCTTTTTAAATGATATACCGTGGTGTACGATATATTGTGTTAGACATTTTAGAAATTGAAATATCATTATATAACTGTAAATATTAAATTGGTGTCTCACGATATATCACCCAGCCTAGTATTTAATACTAAACACAACTTATTTATTATTAAAAACCTTACAGTTTAATAAAAACGTGGTTTTATTTAGTCTTACTATATATTAATTTTAAAATTGATGTTTTAAAGATTTCACTTTGATATTTTTCAAATTCCATATACTTCTGATTAAATTGTTGATTTCTAATTGAGTTTAGGGTTATGACGGTGTTTGGGTTAAGTGGAGGAGAAAGGACTAAGGTTAGACACTGGAGTGGTATATGAGGAATTCCTGGAAAAAAAATTAAATGTGGGACATAACTTCTATGACAACCTGTAGCAGATTATGTGCAAATATTATTTTTACCTGCCTGTGATGCAATGCAGTTGTTCAGAATAGCTAAGTCACCCAGCTTTCATTTCCGTCTATTCCGAGAATTATATATTTCCAACTATCTGAGCAATTAAAAATGTTTTCACCCAATTTGGTGACCAAACTCTCTAAGGCGCTACTCTCACAATAGTATAGACTGCAGAAGACAGATATTTTAGTGTTAACTCCTGGCCGCGTGTACTGAGTGTTGTTTTTCCTAATTGGTTTTCCATTCTCCCTCCACTCAAATGTGGGTACACTTCCTCTAAATAAACCTTCCTAAGCCCTTGCATATTACTGTAATTTAGTACAAGTGGTAAGATGCTGTGCTATTAAAACCAAAATTAACTAACAAAACCAAAATTAATAAAAAACAAGTTTTCTTAGTTATAAAAATTTGTATGGTATGTCTGTGTAGTAATCTTGTTATAAAATTAAAAAATTATATGGGGATATGCTTAAATTAATTTAATATGATCAGGACAATTACTTGGATTTGTATTTTAGAAATGTATTATATTTTTCAATCAATTATTATTTAAGGGTTTTTGACTGTGTTTTTCTTATGCGCCTCAAACCCCTAGTAATTATGAGAATGTTTCATGATTTTTCTGTAGCTTCGTGGAGCCCAGATTTTAGATGCAGTGCGACTTCATAAGCAAGGATTTCCAAAGTTCCTACCACTTTCTGAATTCCGACGTAGGTTTCTATTGCTGGCACCTCCTGATGGTCGGCCAACTAGCCCAATAATGGATGAGCGTAAGGCTGTGGAAGAGATTCTACATGGCATGGAACTAGACTTGACATCTTATCGTGTTGGAATGAGCCAGGTAAGCATTTTTGGTTTTATCTATGTTTTAAAAGCACACTCTATCATAATATTATATGGACTACCAGGTACTGAATTTCAAAAATGGTAACCATTACCAGAATAAGAAGATAGTCCATTTACCAATAATATTACTTAACAAGTTTTTTTGTGAAAAATTTAGAATTTAACTTAAATAAAAGTATAGCCTATTTTAATTTTAAAATGGTAACGGAACACAGGAATTAAACATGGACTTTTGGCTAAGTATGTGAATAATTACACCACTGAGCTCTCCAGAAGTCTTCTCTTGCTTTGGGTCATTCTTTCATTTATATTTAAATTCAAAGTTGGTATTGGACATGTAGAAATCGTCAACTAAATATGAGCGTTCAATTAAGATTGTGAGCAATCCGATAATGAAGCTACCATTTACTTGGGAGAGCTCTATGCTGCCAATAGTACAATAACAATCATGTTGGATTAAATATAGAAGTTATTATAGTTATTAAGTATGGCTATAACCATGTAGCCTTCTTTTTATTTATCAAAAAAAGGTCAAGGGTAACACAAAACAAGGGACAAAGTAAAGTCAGGATACCATAAAGATTTATATAGAATGGGCAGGTTACTCCAAAGAAAAGACAAAACAGAATATCTCAGCTACTAAATAAAGTTAGGGTTAATCTTTCAAAAAGGAAATCTAAAGCAAGATACAATAATTATTCATCATGTTGAATTGAAGAAGACAGGTCCTTCGAGTTTGTGATACTATTTCTGTTTTATTAGGAGTGAATATAGAATGTTGAGCTTCTTGATTAATTTCTTCATCAAGGTTCAGATATAATTGAGAAAGGTTATTGACATATTAAACCTAATTGGCTTAAAGTAGACAAAGCAATAATTATATTTATATCTTATTCATAATTATCACCTATTCCTGATATAATAATTGTCAATCTAGAAATTAATTGTTTTATTCTAATAGCTCTTCAAACTTTTTTTTAGCTTCGCGTCTTACTACCTATTCGGGTTAGACACTTGCATACTAATTACGCTAATGGATGAGTAAGGTTATATTTATAGGAGATGTAGCCACTTTTGCGTGGAGGGAGAGTGGAAAACTATTTTTGGAAATCCGCCCTCAATTCACCCGACCGATACTCGAACCTCACTCTCTCAATATAGTCCAATTTAGTCTACTGCGAGAGTAGCGCCTTAAATCATGTGGCCACCAAAGTGTTTTCCTTCTAATTAAAGCGGGATTAAATATAATTAATAAATAAGCACCTGCAGCTACTACTGAATATTAATGGACTAGAGCAGAAATTTGAGTACCTAAGAAAGACAAGACGCTTAATGCCCAAGGATAAGATGCAAAGTGTAGAGGTGGAATGAGAAAGTTTTAATAAAAGTATTCAATTACTGTAGCTGGTAAAGATCTTGGATTTTGTATGCCATGTAACATTGTTTCATGCATGGGTGTAGAGCTCATTTTAACAATTTTTTGGAAATATTTTCATAAGATATTTGAAGTTTCCCAATAGGTAAATTTGGACAAACCATAAGCCCATAATAAAATAAAACTATACATATTTAAAGGAAGTCTATAATACTAATAAACTAATAAATAAACTATACAAATACACTGTAGAAAGAAATTATTGAAAGCCCTATAGAAATACACAATAATGAATAAAACTGCCTTAAAATCAAAATATGAGAAAATAAATCTACATTTAAAATTTAATCTAACCTACTATTTGGCCCTATAAATTTCAAAAGATATGGTAGATCTTATCTAACTATATTCTACTATAATTTCTAATGTATATATCAATACAACGTTGCTTGCTTACACTTAAGAGCTATGCATATGCATAGGCTTGTAAAATTAAATAATTGATTGTATAATATAAATGCTCATCCCTTTATTAATGTCTGATCTTATCAAAAAGTTTAAAACATGATCAAGATTAATAGAATTATGAAGAACCAACACCAATAATTAAACAAGGAATGAGTTTGAAATATATGCCATAAGAGTAATCTGTTAAGAAGCCTACCTTTCAAAATAGTCTAGAAATGAATATGTGCATGCTCTTATTATTAATTAGGTGATGATAAAAGCTCGCCTTAAACGCTATGATTATAGTTATAAATGTTAGTTAAATAAACATTGTCAGTGTACAACCCAAAAGGGTAGTAAGATGAGGCGAAAAAAATTTATAAACCAACACTCTCAAGAATGAATATATCAAAACTGATGAATTAAATAAAATGACTAGCACTGCACTTGATCACTTTACAAGCTATCTACTAAATGTGCATGGAGCATATTGACAAATTTTTCTAAAGAGAGGGTGTAGACCACAATGTTACCTTTTCAATAACTTAGAGTAGGTAACCAAAGGAAAAATTCCGCCAAATGGGTGTATTAAATTAAACATAGAATTTAGGACAGAAGGGCAAGGCCTAGGCTTGAGTAGATAACATGATACGGGTTGGGGGAGTGAGGGGGACGTAAGGAACAATATTATTAGACAAAGAGGAAATGAACAAAAATTATTTTAAAAAGTTTTTTAGCGCATAACCTTAATAGTTAGTAAGACTCAATGCTAAGAAAACCACAAACAAATTGTTTGTTTAAATTTAGCATAAAGACATATATTTGACAGAGGGCGGTGATTAGAGCAAGTTTCAGAAGGAAGCACCTCAAAGTATAGCAATAAAAATGAATAACAATATAATACATGGAGAGTGAACCCACCCGCAAATATTTTATAGCATTCATTTACTATTGAACATAAAACCAAATAGGGTAAATATTAGTTGAACAATTTTACAAGCACTATACAACGTGTTTCTAAAACATTGCATCAAACTTTGGCAGGATACTCCTTGGGTGAAATTAGAATAATTCTCATAATCAACCTAGGGTCCATCTTCAATATTAAGGGCGGTATACACCCCTAAAGACAGATTTAAAAACGACTGTTGTGTGAAATCTTATGAAAACTGCTTAGGGTATTACACCGAATCTTTGTATACTACTTATTGAAACCTTGATCATTAATAAACTAAATGTGCTGTTACAGTTACCCACCCCCATCATGTAAAAAAGGGGGGGTTGTAACACATTTTTTCTAAAATAAAATATGTCAGAGTAAGAATTACAAATTTTTACTTAAGATTACAAAACAGGGAATCAAAATTAACAAAAAAGATGTCTTGGAGAAACTGTCTAGCTTTCCCCGTTTCTGAGATAATCATGCATGTTTAATTTCAAAGACAAGTGTTAATTCCTGCCAGGTAGGGAGCCAATAAAGCTGTGTTGCTTCACCCCCCTCCTTTCCCCCACTCTTATTATCACTATCTTCCCCTCCCTCCACGAGCAGACTGCATCAGTCCACACGACTTCACTGCATGTTGCGCGTATTACTAGTCAAATGGCAAAGTACACAAACGCAGAAATGACAGACATGGTCATGCTGTACGGTGAAGCTAGAGGAAACGCAAGAGCAGCTGCACGGTTGTACCACGATAGATATCCTGCGCGACGTCAACCTTATCACCGGACCTTCACCGATGTCACTCAGCGACTTCGTGAAACAGGTACATTTCAGCTACGAGGGGGAGCTGGTCACCCGAGGAATGTTCGCACTCCAATTGTCGAAGAAGAGGTACTGAATTATGTGGATGATAACGCGTCAACAAGCACACGTGCCATTGCGCATCAAACGAATGTGTCCAATTCCACAGTATGGCGTGTCATGCATGATCAGCTGCTGCATCCGTACCACATGCGCAAGGTGCAGGCATTGGGGCCAGCAGATTATGCTCCTCGACATGAATTCTCCGACTGGTTTCTGCAGCAGTGTGGAGTGGTTCCTGATTTCTCCACTATAATATTGTTTTCCGATGAGGCAACATTCACCAGAGACGGCTATTTTAATAGTACAAATAGTCACATTTGGAATGACGTGAACCCTCATGCAACTATCATCATGGGCAACCAGCATAGATTTTCTGTCAACATCTGGGCAGGCATTGTGGGTAACCATCTCATTGGCCCTTACCTGATGCCACGACGTTTGACTGGCCACATCTACTACCAATTTCTGAAATTTGCATTGCCACAGTTCCTCGAGAATGTACCGCTCTCCGTTAGACAACGCATGTGGCTACAACATGACGGTGCCCCACCTCATTTCACAAGAGCTGTGCGTGACTACCTCAACACTGCATTTCCTGCCCGATGGATAGGAAGAGGTGGGCCTGTTGCGTGGCCACCACGCTCTCCTGACCTAAATCCGTTAGACTTCTTTCTGTGGGGCTTTGTCAAAGCTTTGGTGTACGAGACAGCTGTTGAATCTGAGGAAGACCTGTTAGCCAGGATAGTTGCTGCATGTGATAAGGTTCAAGAAACTCCACGTGTTTTCGAAAGAGTACGCCAGTCATTGATACGTCGCCTCAATTATTGCAATAACGTTAGGGGCCACCATTTTGAACACTTGCTATGAATCTGCTTTTGAAGCTAGGAACTAAAACATGCAATAACTACAATTTGTATTTCTTAATGTAGCTTTCAATATTCCAGTGAGTGTAATGAATAAAATCCCACCCAAGTGTGAACTGTGTAAGCATAACTCACTAATGTAATAAATAGCAACACATCGGAGCTTATGAAGAAGGAAAAGTATCAGAGTTTCTCCATCATAACACACAAACCAGCCTTGTTTACCAAATGTACGTGATACATAGTCACACATGCCGGTAAAAATGGTTAAACGACTGCATTGCGAAATAAAACTGCGATTCTGGCTGCCTACTTGGAAGGCATTTGCACTTGGCTCTGATCTCAAACTTGTGTGATTATCTCAGAAACGGGGAAAGCTAGACAGTTTCTCCAAGACACCTTTTTTGTTAATTTTGATTCCCTGTTTTGTAATCTTAAGTAAAAATTGATAATACTTACTCTGACATATTTTATTTTAGAAAAAATGTGTTACAACCCCCCCTTATTTTACATGATGGGGGCGGGTAACAGTAACAGCACATTTAGTTTATTAATGATCAAGGTTTCAATAAGTAGTATACAAAGATTCGTTGTAATACCCTAAGCAGTTTTAATAATATTTCACACAACAGTCGTTTTTAGCTCTGTCTTTAGGGGTGTATACCGCCCTTAATATTGAAGATGGACCCTAGGTTGCTTATGAGAATTATTCTAATTTCACCCAAGGAGTATCCTGCCAAAGATTGATGCAATGTTTTAGAAACACGTTGTATAGTTGCTAATTCACAGATCAAAGATTGACAGTACAATACAATACAATAAACAATACTTTCCAAACAGGAAGTTATATTCAAAAAGTGTGGAAGAAATCTACTAAAAGAAAATATCACCCTTATGGGGCTAGATCCTACAGGTAGCAATTAAGGTAGCTACCTAATCAGCTGAGATAGGGCCAATCATATGTTAAGCTTAAGTCAAATAATGATAAAACTGTTTATAGTAAACAAGTTTGGTCTTTACTTGAATGAACACAAAGCTACCTTCTACATTTCTATATACATGTAAACATCTAAAAACAGTTCTAAAGTTGAGATTTCCCACTTTGAAAAGTTCAAAAAAGACATATTTGAGTTGCTCATTACAATACAAATGCCTAGAAACCAAAAAGCTACTAATATAGGGACGTAGAATGGCTCTTTGCGAATCGAATATTGTAACTTAATAGGGGGGCCACAACATAATAAATAAATTGGAACAAGGGGAATAAACTGTTTATTGTTGGTTCTAGACAAATTCATTATTTATCATTCATAGCAAAAAACTCTTGTTATAATTTAAAATATCCATTACAGGTACGTAACTAAGGGGGGGCACTGCCCCTCCTGCAAAATTTGCGTGGTCTATAACAGCGTTCGTCAACCTTTTTAGAGCTGCGGACCTGCAAAAATAGGAGATATATTTCACGGACAGTTGATGGCCAAGACAGAAATAAAAACCAATGTACACCTACATAGTATTTTATGTATTAAATCTAATTTTGTAAAATTACAATTTTTAGTTAGTGTGACATCTGCTGCTGCTTTTTTGTTAGCAAATTTGATATACGAGGCTGCAGCGTTGTTTCAGAGTGACGAAGCACTGCATTAACATCCATTCAATTTCTCTGTTTGGTTTTTATTACCGACATTGTTGAAAAAGTCTTTTCACACAAATAGGAAGTCGAAAAAACGACCAACAATTCTATAGCTTTATAACTCAGAGATGGATATTCTTTTTCTAGTGATATCCAAAATTGAGACAGTGATTGCATTTTATGTCTGGACACCAGAGTGACATCAGAACTCACTCAGCTTTTCTTTTTCACGAGGATTAAGTTCACATGATTTTATATCTTCCAAGAAGGGATTATTAATCCAGAGGTTACCTTTACGAGGATCCTCATTTTCAGGGAAATAATTATTAAAGTTTTCAGCAAACGCCCTTAAATGTTGACATGTTATGTTGAATATGACTTTCTGGTTGACATCAGCAGCAATCAAAAATTCTTCCAAAAGTGGAAACATTTCTATATCTTCCTCCTATACGCGACGATACCAAAGAGCCAGCTTCTTTTTGAATGCATCCATTTTATTTCTCAGTGTAAAAATATTTGTACAAGACCCCTGAAGAGAAATATTAAGTTTGTTAAGAAGGCTAAATATGTCCGTCATATAAGCAAGATTAGCCATCCATTCCTCATTCAACAAAGTCTCTACTAGGTCAGATTTTCGTTCTCGCAGAAACTGCTTTACTTCTTCCCTCAGTTCAAAAAGGCGTGAAAGAACCCTTCCTCTCGATAACCACCTCACTTCTGCATGAAGAAGGAGATGTTGGTGGTTTGAGTCCATACTCTCACACAGTGACGTGAACAGCCTGGAGTTCGTAGCTCGACTGCGAATTTCATTAATAATCTTCACCGCGTCATTCATCACTGTGTTTAGTTCGGAAGAAAGCTTCTTTGCAGCTAGATGCTCTCGATGGATCATACAGTGTGTGGACAAAACTTCTGGGTGCGCGACTTCCTTTATTTTCACAACTACTCCTGAGTGACGTCCAGTCATGCTTGCAGCACCATCTGTACACACTCCGACGCATTTCCTCCAGTCTAAGCACTGCGCTTGAAAATACTCATCAAGTGCATTAAATATCTCTGAACTAGTGGTCCGTCCAGGTAAGTCAAGGCAACAAAGAAGTTCTTCCCTTAAGTCTTCATCTTCACTAAACCTCACAAAGCAAAGTAGGATAGCATGGTTACTCACGTCAGTTGATTCATCAAGTTGAATCGCGAAACATCTAGACTTTTTTATCCCCTCTACAACTTGATTTTCAATATCAATGGCCATATCAAATATTCTCCTCTGAATGGTGCTGTCCGAAAGCGGTATAGCCTCTAGTTTTTTATAGGCTTGAGGACCCAAAATTTCTCGTACGACATCTAAGATGCAGGGCTTTACTAACTCCTCACCAATAGTAAACAGTTTTTTAGTTTTAGCTATACGAAGAGCAACTAAATAAGACGCTTGAAGTAGCGACTTGTCACTAGTCTTCATCATTTTCATTTGACTTTTCTGAATGTTCATTTGGTCAAGTAATCTTTCAAAAAATTCCAGTGGCTTATCACTAAAATCTCTATGCTTCGAATGCAAATGACGAGAAAGTTTGGAAGGTTTCATAGCATCATTTGACAGAATTTCGGAACATACTACACACAAAGCCTGTGGCGATAGTTCACTGCCAGGGGCTACAATGAAACCAAGCTTTAAATATTCCTTATCGTAATGCCTAACAAAGTTTCCTTTTCTCTTTTTGGTATGTATTACATATTCTGAAGTATCAACATATTTATTTTTCTTTGTTTCTTCTAGACTTGAAGCACTAGTACTTGGCATACTTTCAGTACCATCACTACTTTTCTCCTTAATATGGTCCTTGCCTCTACTAAAGAAGTTTAAAAGATTTTGCTGTTTGAATTTTTTTCTCTCCATTTTGTAGGGTTTCAAATTTTAGGAGAGAAATAACTTGTTTTCCAAAATAACACAACACAATATTAGAAAACAATACACACGAGCGTGATAAAATAAGAATTTTTGCGACGTGTCATCGACAGGCGAGCTGACGCAATAGTGGCATTCAGCGGCTGCGCACATCACCTATATAGCGTGGACGTCATGTGGTGAGGCCTGACCTTGAACGGACAAATAGCTTTTCAGTGGTGGGGGAAGCGAGCAGACAGTACACTTGTTGCCGCGTGCAGCGTCCCGCTAGCCCTGCAACAATGTAGTGCTCGAATCATGTAGCGGCTACATGATTCTGGTGACATGTTTTGCGGACCGGCAAGAAATTTCTGCGGACCGTCACCGGTCCGCGGACCACTGGTTGAAGAACACTGGTCTATAAACTTTTATGCTACAGGATAGGAGAATAAAACTATAGCGTAAATTTTTTCACTCACCATAGGTAAGGATTATTCTTTAGCCTTTATATATATATACTTTTTTGAGACCCCTTCGGTAAAGAAAGTATTGTTATCGTCAAAAAATCGAATTCATTATTTTTATAGATATTGACGCTTCATGACCCAATGAACCCCAAAAAGTGTTTTTTACAGGTCCGTCTGTGTGTCTCTGGTTGTCTGTATCTCGGCCTAGAGCCAAAACCATTATTTTAACCGATCGGGCTACAATATGTTATCTAATTTAGATTTTTCATAGGATTACCCCAAAGAGATTTTGCAGATAGATATCTAATCCTAAAATTAAGTGTAGTTTACTTGAGGGCCAAATAAAAAAAAATTGATTTTCTTGAAATCATCTCTAATGATTTTGATTAAAATTAGTAACTATAAATTGTTTAACATTACAAACAAAATAGCAATTCAAATTTCTTCGTGAAAATGACTTTAAGGGTAGGTACTTTACTTAAGTGTAAATTTCCAATATTTTATTATATCTCTATAATTCTTTGATATACGAAACAGCTCATAGCTGCAAAAATGTAAAACTATTATAATTAAGAATCTTTTGTTTGAAATATTATTTTCTAAAACCAATAGTCTTCAGGTTATAAGCATATAAAATTATATATATACACATATATTTATTATTTATATAGGTCTTTGAAATGTAAAATTGATTGTTATGCTCTTTGGTGATCAGAGATTTTCCTCTATTATCGATGTCTCTTTTATGCTATTTTGTGGCATGTAATACTCTTCTTTCCATTATTTTTTTGCAACTCTGTCAGTTATTTTGTTTCACATATCTTACAATTTTTAAGTAAAGGTCTCAATTTTTATATAAAGTCGCTAGAAAGTTTGTGCGTTGCACTGTACTATTTATTAATGTATTTTGATATATACATATTTAAAATATATAATAACTATTGATTTATAACTGTTTTATTTCAAACAAATAATTATGTTTTAGTCAGAAATTGGGGCCCCCTCACGAAATATTTTTCTGGCTACGTTCCTGATCTATTATACTAGATTATTATCGCTATAGAATTTCAATACTTTTTAAATACGCAACATACTAACCAACTCAACCTAACACTGCACCTAGATATACACATCTTGAACTCAAGTATATAGGCGCATATATATTTAATAATGGAACAGAAGGATACATATGTATAAACATAGAAAACAAGTTTTTACCACCATCCGGAACTGAACCATTATCCTTTAGATATCGGATCGACCATTTTAACAACAAATCCTCAATAACGGTCATTCTATTTTATCTTAGTATTTATTGAAAAAACTTAGCACCATGGTCACCAACGGCTTCATTTAGGCAGTGTTCGGGATGTGCTAAAAATGGTAAAATTACAAAAAGTTTAATCCAAAATTAAGACGTGTATAATCTAACTGTACCAATTATTGTCAACTTTTTACGTAAGCTTCAACTCCTCACAGTGTATACAGAAAAATAATTGTTTAGGCCAAGGTTTGGTAGTTTGGAGAAAGAGGTGTGAGGCAACGAATGGTAAGCTTACAGCGTTCCACCCCTTCCTCACTGGGTGACTGATGACAACACAGTGCTACTGAGCATACAAACCAGCACAACTATCTTCTCTCTTCCCTTTCATCGGTGTTTGTTGCTGTTGGAAAGCTCCGCCCAGATACACTTCAAACCCACTTAGTTTCAAGAGTTTATGTATTCCTGCCTGACTATTCTAGCACCTTAATATGTGAAACATCCTATTCACAGGGAAAGATCTTCAAACAAAAAATATATTACTAAATTGGAAAAACATTAATAAGTTACTTTAACTCTCAATTAGGAATAATAAAAAGTATCAAAAACATATTACTGGAAATATCTTTAAGTCAACAAAGAATTAATAATCGAAGTTAAAGTATACGCTTTAAGTCAAAGCAAGAATTAAATACAAAGTTCTGCAGTTAAAGTTTCAATACATATTTCAGAGTGCCATAATTTAATTTTTCCACAAAGATTAGAGTTCACGTGAGTTTGGTTTAAAGAGCCACCAAAAAATCAATTGAGAAAACACATAAAATAAACAAAAATTTGACAAAAGTAAAATTTTGGTTAAACTTTGTTAAAGTCAAAAATTCTCTCATCTAACTAATTTTACCTTTCTCTGAAGAGTGACACTTAGGGTCATGACTTACATTTGAACACACTGCTTAACGCAAAATGTTCAAACACCCAGCTTAGTGCTTGACCTCCAATGCTGACCCCTAACACAACATAGTTAAACTTATAATCCTACCAGAGAGTAACAAATGCAGTTTATTTCTTAGACCACTCTCTGTGCACACATTGCAAACAACTGGTATTCAAGTTGATCAGACTTTTGATCTTAGCATCTCCCAAGTATGGGAATGGTGACCCTACACTCGGCATGGGTCAAATTGAATTTTATTATTGATTTTCCTATAATTCACAATAAGTCTATGTCCATGTCTTTAACAGAGAACAATAAATGTGGGACTAGCATAGGAGGACATGAAGGGTTTAATGAAATCCTTCTGTCCCAAATCAGAGATCAGGGAATTTCTAAAAAAGGCCACAGTATTCTCATGAGGAAGCTTAAACAAACTTCTCTCGCAACCAGATCCAAAAGGACACCTGTTACCTACATAAAATCATTTCCTAGTATGACAACATAAGGAAGGTCTTGAACAACAAACATCTTCTTTTTCCAAGACATTCCTTCAATTTTGTGCCCATACACTATCAGTTAAATTGTGCAGTTTAACGTTGTAAAATAACTGAACGGAAAACTGAACTGAATGTTCTTTGGCATAGCACAGCTTTCCCATCAGGTTCGTCAGTTCTCTGTGTGTTGTTGGACCAGTAACTAGTACGGTGGATAAAAACAAGGCTGTCATTTTCTATTTACTAGCCGCATGGTCAGCCATAATGTTATTACAAAATAAGAAAACAAAATGTAAAAAATGGAGCAAGAATTGGTTTTTGAAAATGGATATGTCATGTGATGCTCATATGTTGAAATGATTTCTAGACACTGATGTAGAAGATTATATAAACTATTTGAAGATGGATGAACACACATTCAATAGGTTGTTGACTAAGAGTGTCGCCAGACATTCAAAAAAAGAATACACACTTGAGGCAGGTTATCTCACCAAAGTGGGGACTTATTGCCACAGTGAGATTCTTAGCGACAGGCAGAAGCCTTGACGATATGAAATTCTCTATGAGAATATCTCCCCAAGCATTAGGAAAAATCATAATAGAAACTTGTGCAGCGATAATAAAGGTGTTGAATGACTATATTCAAGTAAGTGGAATAAATTTATTACATAAAAACTTGTTTTATTAATAAAAGGATATATTTCAAGTTACAACAACAGTAGGAATGTTTGATTATGGCAAAGTATTTTCAAGATTTATGAATGCTACAATCATTGATACTTGTATCATTATTTTCATCATAGGAAAAAGTTTCCTAAATCTTTTTATCATTAGTTGGGTTTTGTATTGTGTTTTGCGAGTAGCTTTGTCCACTATTGCTTGAAGACTCTGAATACACACCATACCAAGTGGCAATTCTTTCTCGAGAAGCATCCGACTCCAGCATTCTCGGTTTCTCAACAAGGTTGTCATAAGGCACTGCATTTCTAACTCTGTTGCTGTAATGCCGATTTGAAACATCGCAAAGATCAGTAAGCATCAATAAAAGCTAGAGTTGCCTCTCTTTTGGGAGATTGATATGCTTTAGATGTTGCCATCATGGTGTTGGCAGGTAACTGAGAGAACTGTGGGATTCCTAGAGTGAACTGCACACTTCTCTGTGTAAAAGAGCACCCTTTTACTTAGTTCTGAGGCTTGCATTATTATCTGTACAAACTGCGCAGTTCGCAAAGTTTTTCCTTCTGGTATGATGTCACACTGTAAAATTGGTCAGTTTAACTGATAGTGTACAGGCCTCTTTAGAGAATAGGGTAGCTTGTCCCTGGACTATAATGTTACTGCCATTACCTAAAACAATCTTTCTAGTTTCAATCTTTTCAAATTTACTTTTAGTATTTTTCTTCTTAGAGGAATAGTCTAAATTAATAAAATAACTACTGGAACCAGTATCTACCAAGACATATCCAGGATTGGAACCAATAGAAAATAAAATACACGGATGCGGGACCTAAATCTTCCTACAGTCAACAAATCCCTTTTTCTTGAAACTCTAGTATTAGGCTTTTTCCCATGAAATGTGCAAGGTGAAACACATTTTGTTTACCTCTCACTACCGGGACACTAGAGAGAACAACAGGGGATTTCTGATTCAGTATGCTCACAGTATAAGTCTCGAAGTATTCCTTTTCAACTAACCAGAATCCTTCAATTTTCAAAGTGAGTACATACAGCTCATTGAATGTAGAGGGTTGGTTTGAAAATACAAAATGCCTAACAGTAAGGGGTGAGATATTTTTAAGGGTTATTTCCCCTACTTTCTGCTCTGCTAAATGATGATTCAAAATAGCAGCCGCTTCCGAGACCGACAAAATGAAACTCCAAATGGTTCTTGGGAAGCTGGAAACGACATATATATTCCGCACCCAATCTTTGTTGTTCTTTTCTAGACACCAAGAAATCCAAAACACGGTCTCTAACTACAACTTTGTAAAGACCATGTTGAATACCTTCCGATAATAAATGGGATAAGAAACCTATTGTCTTTCCAAACCACATATTTCCAAACCACATAACGAGAAATTCAAAGTCATTTATGATCCCTAATTTGTAAACCTTACTAACTTCCAACATAAAGAAGAAAAGGGCGGAACTAGAGTGCACATCACACACGGGGATTTGACCCAAGCAATCTCCAACAACTCTATTGTGTATCCTCGAACCCTCTGAAAGGGCGGGAATGGAGGAGGTTTGAGGGCGGTTCTAAAATACCATCAAAAACACTAAAAGAGAGTAGTTTTACAGGCGAAGGACCCTAAAAGGGGAGGGACTTCACAAGACAGCCCAGAGGGGGCAAGCCCACAAAGAGAGGGAGGAGCTTAACTACATGAGAAGGGCCCGGAGGGGCAGGGTTTACAATAGGTAGGGTACGAGTACAGGTATGGATAAGTGTCTTTCATTTCATCAATAGCCTCCGAAAGTTGAGCTCAACAGCTGGGTGTCTTGGCTTGAATCTGGATTCATGGCAGAGACCAGCGTCAGGGCTTTCTACACAAGGCCGTAGCCAGCCAATAATTTCATGGGGGGTTTGGTGGGTACATCCCCTAATTTCTGGAAGCTAGAAACAATTCTAAATGATAAACCGTTCTAGAAGTTCTCTGAAATGGTTTTTTTTCTGGTAAAATAACCCCCTAGCTGCTGAAGGTTTGGAAAATTTCTGAATATTAAACACTTTTTGAAGCTCTGTGAAGTGTGTTTTTATGGTAAGATAACCTCCAAAATGCCGAAGTCTAGGAAAATTTCAAAATATTTAACACCTCTAGAAGTTCTCTGAAGTGTTTTTTATGATAACACAGCCGCCTAATTGGTATTTGTATCTTAATTTTGATATTGTTTGAACCTTAAATAAAGCCATATATATTTTGTTAATAAAATTTCGCGGGGGGTTTGAACCCCCAAAAACCTCCCCTGGCTACGGCCTTGTTTCTACAAGCTAAAACTACCACATTAGCAAAACAGTCCTAACACTAACACTCTGACAATAGTATTAGGAAAAGATGAAATAAACAAAAATTAAAGATTTTCATAAAGAACCCCCTCAAGAGTGAACTTGAATATTGAGTCTAAACTGATAGAGATTGATCATTGCTATACAAACATTTCCCTTAAGAGGTTAAAGGAAAAAGAACATCAACTTTTTGAGAGACTTAACTATTTACCTACTCTATGGCACCAGAGAATTAATGCGATAAAACTTAATTAGTATTTCTGTACAACTGAAGCTCACAAAATTGTATTAATATATTTGCCAATACCTCAAAAACTATTGGTTTTATAAAAATATATTTCATATAAAAGATTTTAATACAAATAAACCTACATATTTGCGATGATAAGTAATTTCATATCTCAAAGAGCTACAAAGATATGATAAAAATTTAGAATTTACCCATCTTTATGAACCCTTAGTCACTTTGACGAAAAATTGAGGTTAGCCATTTTGTTTATAATATAAAGCAATGCCTAAAAATGAAATTTAATCAAAATCATTAGAGCTTATTTTGAAAAAAAAAAAAAAAA
>CABFWO010001765.1:0-42791 GCA_902155825.1 Timema genevievae
GACTGTAGTAACGATAATAACGTGGAGGGAGGTCTACTGTTCACAGAACTACTAGTAAGACTGTAGTAACGATAATAACATGGAGGAAGTGAGGTCTACCGTTCACCTAACTAGTGGTAAGTACTTCACAATATACCAAATTAAAATAGCTATCGAATATCTCAGTGTAACGTAAATAATAAGAGTCCTGGCAACCACAAAAATGGGACTGCATTGGACACCACTTGGAAAGAAAATCTTCTCTTGTGGAACAAACTCGCCAGATCTGCACTGGTAGCTTTGTAGATAGAGGTAGACTTCAAATATCCTCCTCTAGTTCAAATGTAAGTCCCAACTTGGAAGATATTGAACAGCGTAGGACAATGTTTTAACGGAAATGAAACATGCATAAGAGTATTCCCTACGATGATTTATTTTCTAATCTTTGTCCTTTCATACCTTCTTTGATCCATTACATTCGGAATTCAAACATGGAAGAGGAGTTGACAGAAGTATGCCAATATTAGATTCCTTTTGCGTCTAGTGGGGTTCTCGAGAACTAAAGGCCATCCAGGAAATATTAAGAGTCCTCTTCTCATGACACCATTCAAACCCCACCAAAGAGCTAGGCGCTGCTCATGAGCTTATATCGACGTATATTTTTATTTATTTTTAGTATCTTGTATAATTTGTTCTAAAAAGGTTTTATTTATAGGAATTGTACCAGTATTTGAGTGGAGGAAGAGTGGAAAAATAGCCCTCAGTACAGCAGACCGAGATTCAAACTTCAATCTCGCCGTCATTGGTAGTCTAGTATACGGCGAGAGTAGCGCGTTTGATCACGTGGCCAACGAACTGAGTATATCATTGTTTAAAAATTACTACGTAGGATTTTACACCTACTGATAGTAAATTTGCATATGTTAATGGTATTTTAAAGAAATGCCGAGTCTGTTCCTGCACCATTTATTTGAGGTATAACACTATTGTGTCATATGTAACCAAGATGAGATCACTTAACAACCCATTAAAATTGCTATATTTAAAAAAATTTACGACAAATTTACATATCTTTCATATCGTTTATCATTATTTGTAGCGAAATTTTACAAATGGTTATCAATAAAATACCAACTAATAGGTTTAAAAATGTATAACATATATTAGCTTATTATTATTAGCACGGTACCTTACTACCTGTTTGGGTTGTATGCAGTTAACCTAATGTGTAATGGTAGGGTGATTGTGAAATGAAATAGAAGACCTACAGTTTAACGTAGAATCCGAACGGTGGAGGCCTGGCATTCCACACATTCACAAGTTGTGATTAATACACGTCTTGTCAGAGGTGAAGGAAGGGTTTGGCATTCAGATAAATCTGTGTGGGGACCAAGGATTGAACCCCGGACCCCTAGCACAGAGTTTTGACACCTTAACCCTAGACCACCAGGTCACCCCTTATTTTATTATAAATGTGATTCCATCTTCAGATGTGAATTAACTTGTATATTATTTTCTTAATGTGATACAATCCTAAGATGTGAATTTTGACTAAAAATTTGTACGACAATATTTTTAAATATTCAAATTTCCAAAAATTGGTCATCGATTAGCTTTTCGAACACACACACTTATTTTTATTTTTGCGGCCAACATTGATAACCTGTTACTCTTTATTAGTGTTATTTTACAGGTATTGTTACAATCTATTAAAATGATACTTAGTTCGTTGACTTGACGTATGAATACATTTAAGTAGATCTAGTACCTTTTCTAATAGGCATATAAGGTCCTTCTTATTAGTTTTTTTTTGTGTTACTGTGTTATTTTTTACCATCGCGTCTTACTAAATATTAATGGTGACCTGGCGGTCTAAGTAAAGGTGCCGGACTTCTGTGCTGAGGGTCCGGGGTTCAGTCCTCAGTCCCGGCACAGATTTATCTGATTGCCCAAACCCTTCCTTCACCTCTGACAAGAGTTGTATTAATCACAACTTGTGAATGTGTGGAATGCCAGGCCTACCACCGTGGTTCGGATAGCACGCTAAACTGTAGGTCCTCCATTTCATCTCACAATCACCCTACCATTATGCATTAGCGTAAGTGTGTATAACCCGAACAGGTAGTAAGACAAGGTGATGATGATAATAATAATAATAATAATAAACTCAATATTAGGTTTACAAGATTATATACTAAATACTCTAAGGTTCTAGGGATGATAAATGTTTGATTTAGAGATACTATACCCACATTTGAGTGGAAAACCATTCTGGAAAAACCACCCCAAGTACACTCGAACATGATTTGAACCTTGATCTCCCTGTGATCGGCAGCCTAGTCTACTGCGAGAGTAGCGCGTAAAACCATGCGGCCACCGAAGCGGGCAGGACAACGGTTCATCCGATGAAAATTTAACTATCAAAACGCCTCGCGCTAAAACTTAAATAGACTACAAATGCCTTTACAGTAAGATCAGTCCATTGAATTTCAATACAATCCCCGGGAGTTCTTCAACCCTCTCCAAAGTTCGCCCCCCTCCCCTCTCCCTCATCCGTTTAGCAGGTTCAGTAAACTCGTGAAACTTGTCCCCTAAAAAACTATCACAAGTTGGTCCAACGTTATCACGTGCAAATAGCTAGAATATGGCGTGAGGGAATCATACAAGAACTTAATCTACCATCGGAGAGGGAAGTTCTACCATTAAGCGTATGTCAAGTGCGTTGAAGTTATTTGCCGTTGTGTTGAGGGTTAAGGGAGGGAAATGTTGGATGACGGGAAAAACCATCCCCTTCCCCTCAATCATCCCCTATACTCTATACCCCAATTTGCGATCTCCAGCTTGGGTAGAAATGGTCATGTATTACAAGGCCGTAATCAGGGGGAGGTTGGGGGTTCAAACCCCCCTCCATGAAATTGTATTTTAAAAAATACATGGCTTT
This sequence comes from Timema genevievae, assembly GCA_902155825.1. NCBI lineage: Eukaryota > Metazoa > Arthropoda > Insecta > Phasmatodea > Timematidae > Timema > Timema genevievae. Next base: position 2,921 of record CABFWO010001765.1, read on the forward strand.
ATTTATGATTAAAAAATATCAAAATTAAGGTACAGGTACAAATTATGGGGCTGTGTTACCATAAAAAAAACACTTCAGAGAGCTTCTAAAGGTGCTTAATATTATAATTTTTCCTAGCCTCCAGCAATTAGGGGGTTATGTTACCATAAAAAAATTCAGATAGCCTATAGAACAGTTTATTATTTAGTTTTTTTCTAGCCTTCCGCAATTGGGGGATGAGCCCACCAAACCCCCCACCCTCCCCCTGAAATTATTTTCTTGCTACGGTCTTGATGATTTAGGTTCTATAGGTACATTTAGCTTAATTGTTTACATTTAGTAATCGCAAGAGTTATTTGATATCTGTCACGGGTATATTAGAATTTGATCAGTATTTATGGTGGAAGTGTTAGGAACGTTATTTAAGGGTAGTAGTTTTACAGTTTTTATGGCAAAACTTTTTTTGCATAAATAAATAAAACTATTGCCTCAGTAGAAAAAGAGTTCTTGAATATCTATCTTAGTGTTTTTTTATTTAGAGCAGCGTCTTACTACCCGTTAGGTTTATACGCATAAATACTAATTACGCTAATGAATTAGGAATTGGGAGGGTTGAATATAGAGGAAGTGAACCCGCATTTGCGTTAAAGGGTGTAAAACCATTTAGGAAAAACTAGCCCCAGTTTACCCAAGCGAGATTCAAACATCGATCTCCCCGTCCTCACCAGTCTAGCTCAACACGAAACTAGCGCGTTAGCTAACTACGCCATCAAGCCATTATAAGCATACCGGCATTAGATGACAAACTTTTTAAATGAAGACAACGAGTTGTAATTCAATTCCAGGATACCCTCTACAAATATTCAACAACAGTTGATATCACCATGTGAAGAAAATTAATCAGAAAGTCATTTACTTTCTTTGGACCAATTAAAGGATTTTATATGTAAACTACTAAAATGCATCTTCTAACTCACGGTTATAAAAGTGCCAGATCAATAACACTATGATAAATATTTTTAAAAAAATTGAGATTAATATGTGTAGAAAATTAAAATTTATTTATATCTACACCTTATTAGATTCTAAAGGAACAATGATTTATTTTGGACGGAATAACCACCTCAAAAATACTTACCTTAAGGTGATTGACCATTTTCATTTGGCGTGGAAATGCAGATCCACGAGAACAAACGTTTATCTTCAAGAATTTTTATTGTTTTGCAATTTTATTTTCGGAAACGGTTTGTTCAAGAAGAGAAGCATGTTGATTAAGCTATACTTTTTATAATTTTAACAGTGATCAAATATCGATAAAATTGACAGTTTTTAATAGGAAACTGCTGGCTTCATAACAAAAAATAAGAAAATGTAACAATTATTATACATTGATACATTATATTAGGAGGGATGTTGAAAATATTAACATAAACATTTCACTCGTTCTTGAGATAACTGACATTTCCAAACGTATGATTTTTCCAAAATACCTGTTTGGTAGCTAACGCCATCTACATGTTTTCGTGATCCTTTTGTTCTTGTTGGCGCAGAAGGATACTTTGGTTGGTTTTGAAGCCACACCATGCCTTTCACCCTCCCGCCCACCATCCCACAGTATAGATTTTAGACTTGTACTTGACAGGGCCAAGGGCCTTTAACTCACTTCCACATCCATCCCATCATAAGAAACCAAATGGCACAACAATTTGTAATGTACGCAAATATATATATTTTTTTAATATCGCGCGTTACTACTAGCCGTTTTGGTTATACGCCTATGCACTAATTACACCAATATGTTAGGAATTAGGAAAGTTGAATTTAGAAAAAGTGTAACCGTATTTTCGTGCATAGATAGGGAAAAATCATTTAGGGAAAACTACCCTCAGTAAACCCGACTGAAATTGAACATTATCTCCCCTTTTTTTTTAAATCTAAACTATTGTAAAAGTAGCACCTTAGACCATGTGGTCAAAGAAGGGTGCGAGAAGATACTATACAAAGATGGCTCCCCAAATGCTTCATCTAGTCAGCCCTCCTGACTAATTTAATTAAACCTGAGTCAGACATTTTTGCTCAGTAGATATTGCGTTTAGCCTAAAAGCACACGTTCAGGTTATACAGCACGAGGCAATTAAGTTGTAACTTCAGAATATCCCCAAAAGGAAGTAATTTAGAAAAACTGCTTCGTGAAAAATCTTTGTTTCGAGAGGTTTAGAGAAGAACATCAACTATATTTGATTTGAAAGAAGTCTTCAAGGTTATTATTAGATTTTTTTAAACCTAAGATATTTTTAATGGAATTTTATTCTAAACAAAAAAAAAACCTGAAACTTTTTTTTTAACTGATATTAACTTTTCAATACATTTTAACTTGTATTTTCTATCAACATTTTTATTCAAGATTGTTTTTATTACATTAAGAGTATATCGATGATAATGGACATCATTTTGAACATTTTTAAAGTAGTTTATTAATAATATTGCATTTAACATAATAAAGAAAAGCATTTTGTTATTAAAAGTACTTGAATAAAAGGTGTTGTAAACAATACGAACTAAAATATCTTCAAAAATTGATGTTAAAATAAAAATGTCTAAGGCGATAAATTGTTTGTATTTTGTGTAGAATAAAATGCCGTTAAAAAATAACAGGTTTTGATTTATTTTAAAAAGTACTTTGAAATAACCTTTAAGAACTATCAAATCAAATAAAAACAAACTTAAAACTTTTTTTTCTAAAACGCTTCATCTTTATAATATTCTGCTATATTAACCAATTTAAATGTCTCACTATGTATATTATTATTTTTAAATGCTATTTTTTTGTAAACTTAATTAACGGCTTTCCATAATTGACTAAGTTTTTGATCAAAAATAAAACCATGAAATACTCAACTTCCAATGTTTTGACGCTTGAGTGGGCAATTATTTTAAACAGGAAGAAAAGTTTACTCTTACCAGAATGTGATGAAAAGTGCGGTGTGAATTTTTGTATTAATATAATAAATATTTTTTTAAAAGAGCACCTATGTTTGTAGGTTAAGCAATGAACTTAATTCCCGGCTGGACTTACTAAAAAAAAAAAAGGACCATTAAAAATTAACGACGGATTCTATATCAAGCCATTAATATTATTTTTTTTACGAGAGTTGTGAGCACATGTTCCTGAGGTCAACCTATCCTGACCTCAATTTTGGTTCCCCCCTCCTCCCCCCTTAAACTCCAGCCCTTATCCCTAGCAGAACTTCAGTCGCGCGAGGCTCGCTGACCCGATAAACAAGGAAGGCGGGAAAGGATCACGAACTAATAACACAGGCAGTAACTGCGGTAACTCTCCCCCCCTCCACACTTCCTCCTCCACCCACTACTGCTCTCCTTTCAACCCCTCTGTGCCTTGAAATTGGGGTTGGTGGAGGAAGGTTCTGCTAACTGGCATGTTATCATCACCCCTCTCGGCGATATTAATCAATGCGAAGGGCATTCATTACTGACGGAGATTAATTAGAATTCTTCTAAACTCTACTGACCTGGCTTTTTTTAAAAAAAAATATTCTTTTTGGCACCGCGTTTTACTACCCGTTCGATTTAAACGCATACTTTCTAATTACGCTAAAAGTTTTAGGGAAGTGGTAGGTTATATATAGGAAGTGTACCTGCATTTCCGTGGAGATAAAGTGGAAAGCAGTTTTGGAAAAAAAACGCCCTCAGTACACCTGACCGAGATTCGAACCACGATCTCCCAGTCGTCGGCAGTCTAGTCTACTGCGAGAGTAGTGCCCTAGACCATGCGGCCACCGAAGTGGGTTTGGCTTTTTAATTTGCAAAATGCCATTCAAATATGTTTTTAATTTTTAAGTATTAATTGTTTATTTATTTAGAGTGAATTCACGACACTAGATTGCATCAAAACTTGACATATAAACTAATTTCAAACAGGCCTACCTATAATGAGTAAAATCTTAGAAAGTATTTATTTCATGACAGGTTTAATAAATTATATTTGTCAAAAATATGGGGATTTCTCCAGTTCGGGCTATACTTCAATAAACTAAGAATTCGAGATCAGGGTTCGATCCTGGTTTGGTGTGATGAGGATTTTTATTTACTGAATGGTTTTCAACTCTCTCACCACGCAAAGGTAGATACACTTGGTTTAAATTCAACGTTCCTAATCCTTAATCCATTGGTGTAATTAGTGCATAGCCATAGAACCCGACCGTGTAGTAAGACGCGAGGATAAAAATATTATTTAAAAAAATTGCTTAAAAATGTCAATGAAATTACAAAAAGTGACTTGATATGTTTTTTAAAGTGACCCCAAAAAAATAAAAGCTCGTAATAAAACAAACAACTAATATATCAAATACTCTGTTTATAAATGCAAACCAAAGATTATACATGCAGTGAAAACCTTTGGCAACTTAACTCTTGCGTTCTGCTGAATATAATATTGATTTACAAATATCTGCTTCAGAAGTAATAACTACCCCTTCCCAACGCAACCCTCTCCAGTCTAGTTACAGTCTCATCATAAATGTGTGTTTTACAATCAAACATGCAAAGAGGGTATAAAGCTCACTGCCTAAATTATCTTCTCTTTCAGACAACTTTGTGTAGAAAACATTTATGTTCAAGTATTTATGCATTTATGAAATATAGATTATTATTTTTATCATTAGAGTAGAAGGTTAAAATATCGTCTAGGCTGTTAATATGGGCTAGCAAGGTTTCAGCTCAATTTGGTGCTGAAACCTGGCATAGACTATTTGAACGTTTAGTACCACGCTAGTAACTTTGGTAGAGCAGTAAAAGCTGTGGTCATATGTGGAAGCTTATGCTAGACAAGACGTTCTTTGTTTTTGTGTGTTTCAAAACAGGTAAGTCTATTTAATTTTGTAACACAAAATCTATTTTCAGTCTAGGTATTAGGCTTAGTGTATTATCGTCTTTATATGTTATGCTTACAATCCCTATAGAGATTTAATGTTACTGTCTCAGTAACAAAGCGTTGGAGCCTCTTAATCATCCACGCCATAATGTCGGTAGTTTAGGCTACCTTTTTGGCGTAAGTACCGTCTACCAGCCCATATTTATACCAATATTCCTTACAGCTTATAGAAAACATTGAAAGCCCCTTCATGTTTCAAAATGCCAAGAAACAAGATAACATATGTACCACGTAAAAAAATGAAACAGTGTAATGAAGAAATGAGGAAGGTTATTATTACAGTGAGGGAGGAAAAAAAATGGTACGTTGAAAGGTCCAAAATTATTTCTACACTACAAACCTGGGTTAGTAAAAAAAAACCTTTCCTCCAGATAAAACAGCTGTGACTCAATTAGGACGCAAAACAGTTTTAGGAGACGAACTTTTAGATGAATTAGTGAAATACCTATTGCTGATGGAGGGAGCCTTTTTTACAGATTAACTCATAATGATTTGAGGCAGATGGATTATCAACAAGCCAAAAACATAGACTTAACCATCCATTCAAAACACTAGCTTGGGTGAATCTTTTTCTGCAAGGAAATAACAATGTTCTTTCTCTTAGAAATCCATGTGGCACTTCCTTCGCAAGAACCTTTGGATTTAATAAGGAAAATGATAAGGCCTTTTTTTTCAGATTCTGCAAAATACTTATGACGAACACCACTTTCAAGCGGGAAGAGTCTCCAATGTAGCTGAAACTTGGATGACTGTCTTGAAAAGCAGAATACTACATGCCACTGGATGGTAGCCGCAATAAAGGTCAGCTGAGAAAGGAGCTACAGTAACGATTATTGCAGAGATGAGTGCCAGTGGATACTTCGTTCCTCCAATGATAGTCTTCCCCAGAAGCAACATGTCTGATCAACCGATGAGATGCTGTCCTCAAGGTTCGATACGCTCCATCTGGAAGGGTACAAACTCATCTTTTCACTAAGTGGTTAGCTCATTTTATTAAACACGTCAAACCAAGACAGGAATCACCTGTTCTATTAATACTGGATGGGCTCTACAGCCACACTCGCAATCTAAATGTGATCGATATGGCCAAGGCCAATCACGTTGCCATTGTTGTGCTGCCTCCTCAGTCAACCCACCGGCTTCAGGTCCTTGACTAGACATTCATGAGCCCTCTAAAGGCTTTTCAAAGTGAGGAAGTAAGGATGTAGCTTCGTCACAATAATAGAGCAATCACTCCTTATGACATAATGGAACTATTACGAAGAGCTTACTCGAAGGTTCAAACTGGGGATATTGCAGTCAATGGCTCTAAAGCAAATGGGAATCATTCACTTGAACACAAACATTTTACTGATCCAGACTTCATGGAATGTGAATTTCAAGCAGAGAAGATTTGCAGCAACACAAATATGTAATAAAACATTTTAATGTTTATTTACTCTAGCATTTTGTTTAAAGATTATCATATTTTTGCAGGGCTTTTTATCTTAAAATTGTATATGAATATATTTAAAAAATTGGAAAAAATATAGGCTCATACCAATTTATATTTATATACATACATTTTCCTTAAACCCCTATTTTTTACTATATTTTATTTAATTTGAAGGGTGGCACATATTTAGGCCCAAATTATAAAAAATGGGATTTCATGGTTTTTAGTAAATATGCCTATTAAGTGTAAAAAATTGTTTTTTTAAAAATAATTATTTAAGGTTAATGACTTAAAGAAAACATTTTTAGCTACACATAGACTCAATGTCCTAGCTCAATATTGAAAAGATTTTAAATTTCACTTTTTAAACAAACCAGTAGCCCATATTTCCACCGTCTCCTCTAGGTGTTCTGTCCATTCCTTTTCTGAGTGAACTTAGAACGCTAATGTACCCTGTGTCACCTGCCTCCTTCAGCTCTCAGAATTTTCTTCTGAGGCACAGCGTCTTACTACCCATTCGGGTTATACGCTTATGCAATAATTAGGCAAATGGTTTTAGGGATTATGAAGGTTACATGTATAGTAAGTGTAAACTAATCTGCGTGGAGGGAGAGGGGAAAACCATTTAGGAAAAAACCAACCTCAGTACACCCGACCAAGATTCGAACCTCGGGTTCCCCGTCATCGGCAGTCTAGTTCACTGCGAGAGTAGCACGTTAGACCACGCGGCCATCTAGGCGAGTTTGTGTTAACTGTTTTAAGTATCTGAAATTCAGAGCCGTCCACCCTCAATAATGTCGGTTAGTCCAATGTAAAGAGAATATAAAGGTAACACCACTTGGAGGAATTTTATTACGTCATTGCTTACGTCACCCAGTATACAGTAGTTATATTTTAGTACTTAAACAGTGACACATACATACTTTTTTAAATAGGTAGAGTAATAACGTTAATAGGACATGTGTGTTAATTTTAAATGTTTATTTATTATTTAGAGTTCCAAAATGTGACCTGATTTTTAACAACCTAGTTTGTCTTCCATAGAGCTCTGTATTTAAGGCGCTAGTTTGTGTAACGAGTGACGTCACACGCTAAGCCAATCAGATGTATTTCTCTGTTTGGCGCTAACTTCTATTCTCTTTACATTTGCTTACTCCCCATTGATTTTGATTGCATTTCTCAACGTAAACCCCAAAAGCCAATTTTTTAATATGTCTATTCAGAGAACCTCATCAAACTTGAAACTAAATATAATTAAAAAAAAAAAAAGAGTGCTACTCAATTATTAGCCAACCTTATATATTATGTATATATAATATTTTTAACGTAATGAGGATTCTATCACCTAGCAAAATTAATATCCTCAAATTAAATCTTTTAAAAAAGAGGACCTAACATTTATTATATTAATGTTTTTGGTGGGTGCCATTAAATCGACAAGGCGTGAATTTTTTTTTCCCCTTTGTTAAAAATTCATTGCATCCCTTTATTTAAGGGATGGAGACTTAAAAGGGAGGGGGCAGGATTGCAGAAACCTTCCACTGGAATTCCAAAACGAGACATTTACATAGTTCTGAGAGGTTAGTTCGAATTACTCGACCAAAATATTTATTTCGCTCCAACAGGAACACCATAAAATTTGACGCGAGAACTTCCCTAATTTCAGGCCCTCTTTCCGGTTTTTTTTTTTCAAATGAAAAAGATATAATGTTGTAATTATTAGCACGTTCTACAATATTTTAGAGCTGTGGTAAAAAAAAAAAGAATATAAAAAAAGAGGTATAATCCTATGGGTGCGCGTTATGCTCCGTAACATATGCTGAATAGTAATAAGACCGATAACGGGTGAGAGCAAGCGAAGAAAGATTATTAAAAATAATCCGCGTGCATCAGGAATAAAACGGTATTGTCTCAAGCCACCAAACAATTAATAGCCAAGCTGAAATCTATACCTTGATACCCACTTGAGTGGCCGAGTGGTCTAACGTGCTACTCTCGCTATAAGCTAGTCTGCCGATGATGGGGGGAACAAATATCGAATCTCGGTCGGGTGTTCTGAGGTTTTTTTACTTCAAAATATTTTGCGACTCCTTCCACTTAAATGCGGTCACATTTTATATGAATATAACCTTCCCAAACCTAAAACCAGTGGCATGACTTATTAGTCTTACTACCCGTTCGGTTTATACGCTCTTACGCTAATGTGTAATGGTAGGATGATTGTGAGATTAAATGGAGGACCTACAGTTTAATTTGGGATCCGAACCACGGTGGAGGCCTGGCATTCCACACATTCACAAGTTGTGATTAATACACGTCTTGTCAGAGGTGAAGGAAGGAGGTTTGGCAACCAGATAAATCTGTTCCGGGACTGAGGATTGAACCCTGGACCCTCAGCACAGAGGTCTGACACCTTACCCCCTATACCGCTAGGTCACCAATGCGTGATTATTACTTAAGATAATAACTCGAATGGGAAGTAGAGCGTGGTGCTAAAAAAATGGGAAGTTATATTTAGTATCTTTTCCTAGCTTTCATATTATGCTAATTTCTAGGAAAATTGGGATATATATATGTATATATATATCTGATTAACGTCATGTAATATAACTTATTATCTACTAGACATAAAGGTTGTTCCTGGATTTAACGACAAAATTTGGAAAGTTTAAACTTATAGAATTTTCGTTCTCACTTAAGATATGTCAGCCATTTTTCTCTTTTTTTTTTTATCAAAAACCCTGGATAAGGGGAATTTCCAGTCACAGAAACAAGATATGTGCTGTTGGCAGTTTTTAAAATACCCTGACATAAAAAAATTCCCAAAACTGTTTGAAAAAAAAAAACCTCTAAAAATGGTCACCCAATCTACCGAGTTACGTTAGTTTGGAAGTGAGAATGCAATCCCTAGAAATGGTTTCTTTTTAAAAGAAAAATCGTCTAGGTTTGACTTGCTGTTGGTGCAGTTTTCTTAAAATACACGAGGCGGGATCGTAATTGAATCCCACGGGGCAAGCCAAAAAGGGAACTGGAGTTTACGTCGTCAATCAATAAGGAGGTACAATTATCACTCAGACTCGCGATTAAGCTGTACGGTGGTAAATAAAGTTGTTGATGCAGGAGACGCTAAAAAATATTAGTGTTTCTGCAGTTTTTAGAGAAAAACTTTTTTAGTCAAAATAAATCAAATTATTGATTCAGTACAAACATATAGTATAGTTTTCTTCGCATGGTGACGTCAACATTTCTTTAGTATCTGTCAAGAGTGCCGTTATGCTCATGAAAGATATTTAACAACTGTCGATATCACCACGTGAAGAAAATTATACTCTATGTTTCTACTGGAGAATTATTTTATATAGATTGGCCTTTTTTATTCTATAAGAACTGCAAAAACAGTGGCCTTTTCTCGCGTCCCCTATTTACCCACCTTAAGGAGGTTGCCTACCTGTCATGGCAGCTCAAGACGTATTTCCCATGTTAATGAATCCAAGTTTCATTCAACGAGTTTTAAAGATATAACGTTGAAAAAACCCATACATTATTAAATAATTTTAAAAATAATCCTATAGTATCACAAAATTAATAATTTTATCATGAAATAGCTTTTTTTGTAAACGTGTTTTCTATACATCACCTACAACTTAGGCTAGTTGGCTTGGTGACAAAAATGTCCTGTAGGAGTCTTTCTGCCAGGATGTAAATTAAAAAAGTCCGTGGAAGCAAATGTATATCTATATTAGGAAACAAGAAAAAGATAGTATTAAAAAGCAAGTCAATGTTTCAAGGAGCTAAGAGTAATAGTGAGTGTGTAACCTCGTAAGAAGAAGAGGTAAAATGCTATCAGTAGATAAACAAGAGGTCTCTCAGGGTGAACTACTCATTTTCTTCGCTCTCTTTCTATTTAGTACATTAGCGTCCACGTATGATGGTGCTTAGGCTACTTTGGTGCGTCAAGATAAGATTCAACCTGAATTTCAAGATAGTTTCGAAATCTCAAAGAAAGCAGCGTCGTTAATAGCCATTAATCTCCTTTCAGCAGACAAACATGATAAATAATATGTGATAAGACACCTCAGTTTGGCTTTAACATAAACGATGTGCGTATAGGCAATAGCTATTCTTAACGTGTTACTAGCAATCACGTTTATATGAATAAATAAAGGATACAGAAGAAAAAGGTGTCAAGTCCAATTTTAGTTTAAATTGAGCCAGTGCTGCCATCTGTTATACTATCATGAAACTTTTATAATGCACTTTATATTATGGTCAAAAGAGGTCTATGTCACATTAAGATAGTGCTGCCATCTCTTAGACAATCATGAGACCTTTATAATACACTTTATACTATGGTTAAAAGAGGTTTCTGTCATATTTAAATTTAGTTAGTGCTGCCATCTGTTAGACAATCATTATACCTTTATATAGCACTAGAGGTTATGGTTAAAAAAGGTTTCTTGTCATATTTAAAATAATTTAAGAAAACATTTACTATGTTGGGGTTTGAGATATAAAAGACGTTGCCCTGTAAAATGTGTGCGATGTGACTTTCTCCCTTTCTGCCCCGTACACTTTAAATGTTTAATTCATTTCATATAAGGTGGGTAAGGCGCCCGAGTACAACATATTAGAATTTAACGCCCATGAATAAGTAACACACAAATATCGGGAACGATCAAGACGTGACATATAACGAGTCAGGATACGAACAAGATACGTCTGGTTAATGTGCGAATAACAGTCGATGAATGCAGGGGCACTATTTATTTTAACACCACCTATTACTACCTGTTTAGGTTACACGCGTACATAATTATTCTAATGGGATAGGAAAGCGGAAGTATTTTAGAGGTAATTCACCTGAATTTTCGTGAAGGGAGAGTGGGAAATCATTTAGGAGAACCCCACCCTCAGATAATCCGACCTAGACTCGAACCTCGATCTACAACTCACACACACACACACGATTGAGGGTTTTCAAATGACCCACAAAAATTTTTTTTGCGGCCCACTCGTTCATGAAAAATTCAAATTATTTTAAGAGAAAAAAATTACAAATACAAACATTTGTTTTGATATAATAAACAAACAAAACAAATACGTATTTTACGTTATTTTATAGAATAATTTTGCCATGAAGAAAAGTTACGTTTTATTACAGATGTACTTTGAAACGGAAAATGACAAACTCTAGTAGACAAGACAAATCGCGCTACCTCCTGCTATGAAACGGGTGCACTTGAATTGCAAAATAAAGTGTACCTGTCAGCAGGCATTCAATTAGGGTGCACCCGAATTACGGTATAACGAATACGTCAGACTGTGCACATGAGTTTAGAAACAACCTGTAATCACATTCAACTCATAACCCCTGTAGCGTGTTAAACCTGCTGTTTAACACATACTATAAAAATACTATAAATATAATTAACACAATGAATACAAAAGCTAATGTATTCTAATAATGTGTGGCAGATATTAACTCACGGTGTATTTATGTTGCCGGGAAACGCGTAAGCCCCAGTAAAACTGCCCCAGCTGACTATGCCGGGACCCTCAGCTAAACGACATCTCACTCAAAGGCCCCACTTCAAAGAAATGGTTGAGATGTTTTTCTCTGGTCTCTGCCGCACTATCTACGAGCGCTAGTGGTCATTCAGCGCAATTTCACAATTTAACCCCCCTTTCCCCCTTGGGTGTCCAGATGCAAACCTTCCTAGAGTTCGTCAGTTCTGTTAATAAATAACAGTCATTCCTCGCTTCACATTTTGTATTCTATTTTATCAATTCGATGGAGCAACACATCGGACGTTAATCTACATCGATGAGAAAAGTTACTGGTGACTATGATGTGTGAGGCGTCGGTCCCTCCTCTTCGCAGATGAAGCCTCGTCAGAGTATTTGGAAGTTAAGAGTCGGCGTTGGAGTTTAGGTATTCTTTTTCTTAATTCATAGGACATAGTTCTTTGTTAGTCAGGAAATCAGACTACTTTTATATGCCCTTAAGGCATAATGGTAGTCTTGACGTTCTTTTTCTATGTCCATATGACTTAGTTTGTGTCAGAATATCAGACTTGTTTTCCTACACCCATAAGACATAGTTTAAAATGATGAGTTTATGCTCTATGTATCTTGGTCCATACGACATGATTCATTATGTCAATGCTTTGACTTTTTTCTAAAGTCCTTAAGACATTGTTTTATTTGCTAGGTGCTGCACTATAGCACTTAAGTGTTTTTTAGTACTGCGTCTTACTATCCGTTCTGATTACCGGCTCCACTCAACTTGACCAATGAAATTCCAGACATTTTCCCTGATAATTTCCTAAAATTTCGGTCTTAAAAGTATGTCACACCCTTCCACCTACCTCTCCACATATTTTTTAAATTTATTAATCTTTTTTTATGAATAATAATAAATTTTAAATACAAATTTTTTAATTTGGGTTAACATAGTCTACTAGGAATTATAAAATATATTACACAGCTACAAACAAATAAAGATAATTGAATCACATTGTAATTCAGTGGTTATTATATTTAATATTTTTAGTAATTTTCCCAAATTTTTTTATATACCAAGTTCCCGACTTAATTAAGTTTCTTCTCGACCACTTCAAATTCCCTCGTATTCCTAGTTTTCACGTATTTTCCCTGATGGTAGATTTATTATATAATTACGCTAATGGTTTTATGGATTAAGAAGGTTATAAATAAAGGAAGTGCATTCTCATTTGCGTGGAGGGAGAGTGGAAGACCTTTTTGGAAAACCGTCCTCAGTACGCCCGACCAATATTCGAACCTCAACCTCACCGTCATCGGCAGTTAATCCACTGCGAGAGTAGCGCGTTAGACCACGAGACCAACAAATAGGGTAAGTAAGTATTGAGCTATTTTAAGCCAAAGATAAAATATTTTACCTATCGATGAACAGCAGAAAAGCTGGAAATTAATTTTTTTTATTTGGTTTTCATTTGTAGCTACTATTTGTGCTGTCATTCTGTGCCCCTAAGCTTTAAATCGAGTCTTTGGTGAAATCAGTTCAGGCTGCTATATGCAGATGATGCCAGATTAATAATGGTTGAAAATGAAAGTGAATTGAAGAATTCATTAAATCGTTTGAATATGGTGACAGGCAGAATGGATCTTCGTATAAATATCTCCAAAACTAAGATGATTGCTTTTTATAAGGACGGATCAGGAAATGATTGTCAGCTTAGTATAAATGGAAAACTGTTAAAACAAGTGAATGATTTTGTGTAGCTTTGCAGAATGTTCTGTAAAATTTGAAGGACAGATGTTGTAATCTACAAACGGGTGAATACATCTCTTAGAGTAGTTGAATGTATGTGGACTGTTGCAAAAAAAATGTGTGAAGTATCGAAAGAGGCAAAGATGGCAGTTTATAAAAGCGTGTTAACGCCAACATCGTTTCATGGTTATGAATCATGGGTTTGTCACTAGAAACATTTGGCAATTTTATTAAAACTGATTATTATGATCTTTTATATCTTTTATATTTGTTCCTCTTTTCTCAATATTTCTCTAAAAGTTAATATTATTTAGTTTATAAACTTTAGGGGAGTGTTTCTGTATCTGATTTCATTTCACAAAACTAGTTTTTAGTAAATATATCTCTATATTAAGATAAAAGAAAATGACTTTGCGGTGCACTGTAAAAAATTTTTTTCTTTTGTAACTCAATTCTCTGTATTTTATCTAGATTGAAAAACTTTTGTTTGCATTTGATGGCCTTTTAATTAAAGATAACAGCCAGCCAGAAAATATTTGGTAATCAACTCTCCATATTTTATAATAAATAACAAAGTGTCAACAAACATTAAAAATAGCCCCAAAGCTCATTCCACATCAATACCTTTCATGGCAGCATCATGATATTAACAGAGTTCAATGAACAATTTTATTTCGATAGAATGAATCCTCTTCTGAAGTTGGTGAAAGTTCAGGGAACGTGAGTTAATGGAGGTGTTTTTGCGGTTTTTGTTTAAAAAACTCTTTTTGTTAAAAATAAATCAAATAATTCTCCTGTATAACAGAGTTTATTATTCTTCACTTGGTAACCTCACCAGTTGTGGAATATCTGTCAAGGGTATCCTTGAATTTATTGACAAAATTTTCTTTTCATTAAAAAAGTTTCTCATCTAATGCTGCTATGCTCATGACAGATATTCAACAACTATTGATATCACCATGTGAAGAAAATTAAACTATTTTTCTACTGAAGCAATATTTAATATATTTTTACCAAAAAAGAAGTTATTATATAAAAATTGCCAAAATTCGTGTTCCCTATACTCTTCCCATAAAAGTTACAAAAAAAGTCATACATTCATAAGTCCTTTCGTATGATCTGCACTTTTTTTTAGAAAATATACAAAACCATAAAATAATGTTAATAAAGTTTTTTTTAGTACCGTGCCTTACTACTTGTTCTTGTTATACATGAATGTGTTAAGGATGAGAAAGGTTCAGTTTAGTGGAATTGTACTCATATTTACATGTAGAAAAAGAGTGGATAGCCGTTTAGGGATAAGTACACTCAGCACATATGACCACAATTCAAACCCAAATCTCCCCGTCAATAGCAATCTAGTCCTACTTACGGGTGACGATTTAGTCTGTGTTACCAGAGATCATAAAAATATCGAAATGGGCAATACTCACTAAATTTTGTTTCGATTTTTTTTAGCATCTCATCTTACTACCTACAACACCTAAGAAATATTAATGATTAATAAATTTATATACATTAATATAAAATTGATTTTAATAATATTATATTAGAATATTTCTAATTTCTTTAGTACTTCCTGCTAAATTCTTGGTTTTCTATTTCTTCTAAAAATAAATTAAAATTGCTACTACTATTTATAGAATGAGAATAAACATTTTATCATTTCTACTTTTTTCCTTCAATTATTTTTAAATTAGAAATTCTTGCATCATAAAACTTTTCATAACCTACCAGATGGGGTGAGGAAGGCATAATTTAAAGGAAGTGTACTCACATTTGCATGTAGGGAGAGTGTAAAACCATTAACTAAAATAAACCCCAGCATGGATTTGAGCACCAACCCTTCAGTCACCAGTGATCCAATTTATTACAAGAGTGATGCCTTAACCTATTCGATCATAATTTATAAAGTTATTTTGTAAAATGTACCCTGATATAAATATGGATTAAGTGAGGGTGTTCAGAATGATATTCTTCCAAATGACTATTTGCCTCTCACGTGAAGTCTCTTGAAACGTTTTGCCCCTGAGTGCCCTTTAAGTTAATATTTCATGGAGGGTGAATGCCATTACGTGGGTAAGACATGGAGGAAAGGCAGTCAACACCAGATACACCAGTTATACACCAGTTAAGTCGGACGTGACGAATCTACTAATATATCAGTGCGTTTCCACGTGAAAGGGGTGGGGTTTTTTTTTCCATAGAGAGAGCACCTAAGGAGTTCTGTTTATTATATTAAGGGCGCCGCCTCGGTATGATATAAATTAGAGCCTGTTCATGATAGGTTTCTACCTAGATGACAGTTTTAGGTTGCCAACACTTTTAAAAGATCACAGTTTTGTTATAAATGTTAAGTTTTTTTAATTAATTGTTATATTTTACATTTAAAATAAGGTAAACTTATGCTTTCTCATACTATTTCATTACTTTTAACCATTTCTTTCTATCCTACTCGAAACAATATTTTAAATATAATTAAAAATACTTATTCGTTTTGTAACGTTATTGATTATGTGTAATATAATGAGTACATTAATACCTTTTAATACAGGCATTGTATTTACTTGGAAAAGAAAAATACTTGTCACTATTTATATATATATAATAAATTATTATATGAATTTTTTATCGTATTTCAAAATATTTACCCGAGTAAAATATTTTCATCCACTGCGTGGGAGCATCATTGTAAAGAACATGTTTCCGTCACGTTCAAACACATGGTTTAAATTCGTCGCTCGCCATTTTGATGCTATTTTCGTTAGACCTTTCGTGGAAGTGATGTGAGTGGTAATTATTTTAAGTGGAATAAAACCATAAATAAGCTTTGTACCTGACCTCAAATAAATATAAATAATATTGGTTCTAAATTACCATGGTTAACTACCACATTCATATATTGCCATCTGTTTTCATTACAGTCATCCAAAGTGACAGATGTCAGCTGTTGGCATAGGGATGTATTAGGGACTACTTCTAGTAACTTTTTGAGCTGTCATTCAAGTAAATTAAGGTCGTGAATGTACTATACAGTATATAAGTTCAGCTCTAGAGCGATATTTAAGGTGGAGATGCAGGGAACACGACAAAAGGGTAGTCATTTTTTCAGTTATTTTAGCAAAACTTTTTTTGGGTCTTAATAAATCAATTAATACTCCAGTATAAATATATAGTTTAATTTTCTTCACAGAAACATAAAAAGTTGTTGAATATCCTTCGAGAGTGTCCTGGAATTTAATGACAACTTTCTCTCTTCATTCAAAAATTCTCTCATCTAATGCCGCTATGCTCATGACAGATAATCAACAATTGTTGATATCACCAGGCGAAGAAGATTAAACTCTGTTTCTCCTGGAGAAATATTTGATTAATTTTGGTAAAAAAGTTTTGTTATAAGAAATTAAAAAAACAATTACCCTTTCTCACATTTCCTACATCCCCACCTAAATTCTACGAAGCATTATTTCAAACTATGCTTCAAACAAAAATAACTTCAAAATATTCCAACGGGTTCTTTTTCCTTAATAACCCCATAATTTGAGTTTTGTTAATAGGAGAAAACATGTGTGAAAATGTGAATTTAACTTATTTTTAAAGACTTTATAAGCATGTGAGGAACTTTGAGACTAGGCTTGATGAAAAAGGGTTTTAGATTCACCCTTCCTCAAATAAACTCAGTAATTTTTTGATAATCTAACAAGAGAACATTTATATTATATTTAAACTTAGCAGCGTGCTTTCCAATTTATTTTGAGATAAAAAGTTGCGTTGTATTCTTTCCTCTTTCTTATTGACATGACAAAAGGTGGTTGTAGGTGAAGGAGTATAAGATTATACAGTACGTTTCTTGTGGGTTCACATTGCTTGGACAGGCAAAAACTTTGAGCTCACTTTTTAAAAAGACAATTGTGAATATAAGAAGGTGTGAAATTTAAATATAAATATTAATCGTATTCTTAAAATTGGAAAATGATACATGGATACGAGAATCAAACCCAGGACCTTTGGCTTAGCACTCCAGCCACTGAGCTAACCAGATGTTTTCCAGTGTCCAGCCTCATTATTAGCTCATATTTTAAGGGAAAGTCTATAATGAAATAGAGGACGATTTCTGGATAGCTCAGTGGCTGGAGCATTTGCGTACAGAGATGAAGGTCCCGGGATCGATTTCCATATCCAGATGATATTTTTTTCAATTTAAAGTTATTGCTTGAGTTCCTTTTGGTAACTCGACTCTTGGCAGTAGTTTGCCGACTTGGTTTACTGAAAGCAGTCTCGTGTTCAGGTGAATGGCGTTTAACATAGCTTCCAAAATATCCGCTGGGATCGTTGATTATCTTTTGTGAAATATTAGTAACATTCGTATTATCATTTTATAATAATAAGATAAGAAACGTGGGATTAACAACGTTTGGTATGTCCCTGATAAGGTTAGGATTAAAATTCTGACCGAGGGTATTGGGGCTGACACTTCCTAAGTGGTTTCCCACTTCTCCTTCCACGCGATTCAAGATGAATCTCCTCTAAATTCTACCTACTCTACGGTGAGTAGCCCGGACGGGTAGTAGGATTCAGTGAAAACCGTAATTTAAAAACTAAGATATGAACCCAAATGTTCTTGACAAATCTAACTACGGGTACTAGTTTCGGAGGCCAAATGGTCAAAGGCAGTGGTTCTTGAACTTATTTTTAAATTGTACCCCTTGGTCATGACAAAGTCTAACGTACCCCCACAGTGAAATTTCCCCAAATGACAAATGGCAGTTAGTCAAAAGAGAAAATTTCCCTTAGTTACCTCGAAAATTCCCCGCCACGATTGGTTTTCTTCTTGCCATTTTACCAGTTTGTCGCTTAAGTAATGCTCACGTACCTCTTGGGGGTCACGCACCCCAATTTGTAAACCACCGGTCTAAGGCATCACCCTCACAATACACTGGAATTCCGATGACAGGGGGATTGGGCTTCAAATCCCAGTCGGGTATACCGTGGGTGAGGCTTTTCCTAAATGTTTTCCCACTCTACCGCTACGAAAATGAGGGTACATTTCCAATGAATTATGATTTCCTCATTACCAGCCTTTAAGACACAGTAAAATAAAAAATATATAAATTGACAAATGGACACTGGAATCAAACCCAGGACCTTCCCGTGCTCAGGGTAAAGTCTTCCTTCATAGTTCTAAGGCGGAGTCTGGTATGGACGTATGGATTCACCGGCTACTGAACGATATTGTTGAAAACACAGCTAGAGGCGACGGCTTTATGTTACCGTTCATATAATATTTAATCGTACAAGACTGTTGACGCGTACGCAGGGCGGAAATTAACTTTGCATCCACACAAAAGATAACTTCCCCCCAAAAAGGTGGTAGGAATTATTATTTAATTACCCTGTCAACCTAGCACGGGCTTTGAATATACTCGTTCAAACAGCACGCTAGAAAATGGACTTAAAACACGACTAACACGTTCTCCGAAAATAGAGAGCATAAGCTTCTTGTGTAGTGTGCAATTCACCCGTTAGAGACCGTTAAAGTATTACGTAAGCACTTTTTTTAGCACCACCTCTTACTAACCTTTCGGGTTATCAGCATATATAATAATTACGCTAATGGTTCTAGTGATTAGAAAGGCTATATTTAAAGTAAGTGTACCTGCATCTACGTGGAAGGAGAGTGGAAAACTATTTAGGAAAAAAACCACCCTGAGTACACCTGACCCGAGATTCGAACCTCGATCTCCCAGTCATCATCAGTCGACTAATACTAGAGTAGTACGTTTTACCACGCGGCCACCGAAGCGGGTAGTCTTAAACAAATGTATTTTAAATAATTTGACAACAGTAAAACGTAGCTGTGTCTCGCCTAAGTGGATACACGCGCAAGATAAGAGTAGGTTGGTTTTGAAATTTGAATGGTTCTTCAACGCCAAATTCTATGGAGAAACGTGGACAAAACTTAGGTTGTCACTACTTGTGCAGCCCGGCCTAAACAGTATTCATGCGGATCTCGTGTTTGGTTTAGAGATCTTGGCCGTAAACAGATCTAATTACTGCTCCTTGTTTATCGGTGAAAAGCGAGTCCACACAGTTAAGGTGGCTTTACGCTGAGGCAACTTGTGGCAACATAATTGCCTGCAGCAAGCGAACATTGGTTGCCATCCTGGTTCACACGCTGCATGATGCATGCAGTTGCAGCGTGCTGCCGACCCATTTACACCTAGCGCGGCAGATTGTTTCGATTTCGAGTAATTTTGTAAAGAGATGTCGGTATAGAATACATCACAGAGGAATTTAGTGCATACAATCATCCTCACAGTTGATCCGGATTTTATTATTTCTGAATCTGTGGAAGGCTGCTCTCAAATGTTTCACTTTGTAGGTTTCTTTCAAATTTATCACTTTGTATTTGACTGCCTTTGCTGGGATATCAAATTTAAAAGCCAGTTTTTTTCCCATATCTCGATTTTTTTTTTCGATATTCTTTGTATTTCAGATCCCATAAATACCATAAAATACTTTTTTTCGTGGTATCTTTTTGCGAGATATTTTGTTTTCCCTGTGAACTCAGCGTGCCGCATGACAACTGAGCCCATCTGTTATGGGAGAAGGCCTACCAGATTCACGCCGCAAGCCGCGCGCGACGATGCTGCAACTTGCAGCATGCGATCACGCCACGCCGCATGCAGCTAAATTGCCTGTGGTTGCCTCGGTGTAAAGTCACCTTTAGTTTAAAAAAAATTAACTTCATAGCTCACCGCTACGCTGGTACTAGATGAAATAAATGGTACGGCACACCGCACAGACTTTCTCTCTCTTTCTATAAACTCGTAAGATTTCTGAACGGAATAATGTACATTGTATCATCACCACTCCACATAAGAACACGCATAAAATAATATACAATGATATAGAATCAATGAGAAAAGAGGCGCATCTTTGTCCACCTAAGAGCATTTCAAACAGTTTAATGTCTTCCAAAAGGGTCAACACTTCGTATTAAAATTTCGATTTCTGGTTAAAATTTTAACATTTTATAAGGTGTTGCAGATCTTCAAGTCATCGCATTGATATTTAATTATTCATTTATACATTTTGACCAATAAAAAATGTAAATATTGACTATTGAGTCTAAAATGGAGATAGATCATTGCTATGCAAACATTTCTCCTAAGAGATTTAAGGAAAAATAACATACTTTTTTAGATACTTATATTTAATTACTCTATGGCATTGGAGAATTATTGCGTTAAGACTTAAGTAGTATATGTTTACAACTAAAGCTCACAAAATTGTATTAATATATTTGCAAATATCTCAGAAACTGCTGCTTTTATAAAAATATATGTCAAATAAAAGTTTTTTATTTCTAATAGTCCTACAATTTTGCAATGATAAGTTGTTTAGTTTCTCCAATAGTTGTGGAGATACGGAAATTAACGCTTCTGTAATGTACCCTAAAAATCATTTTCATAGGAAAATGAAAATAGCCAGTTTATTTATAATCTTAATCAACGCCTAGATACGAATTTTAATCAAAATCGTTTGAGCAGATTTTGAGAAAACCAAATTTTTCTCTTTTCGCCCTTCAGTAAACTACCCTTAATTTTAAGTTTTTATAGACACACAGACAGACGGCATTGCAAAGACTATTTTTTAGGGTTCGGGGGGTCATGAGACGCCGACATCCATCAACATTTCAGGTTAGTTTTTTTTTTACGGTCGCAATACTTTAACTTTTATGTCCAAAAAGTTAAAAAATTCATATAATTGCGTATAGATTGAAAGTTATTGATTTTATAAAAATATGTTTCGGACAAAATATCTGTATTATAAATATATATACATATTTGTCATGCTAAGTAATTTCATATCTCAAATAGTTTCGGAGCTATTTAAAAAAATGTTAATTGACGCATCAGACCGGAGCCCTTAAAGCGATTTTGCCGAAATATTGAGAGTAGCCATTTTGTTTGTAATATTTATTAATGTTCATAAATGAAATTTAATCAAAATCGTTAGAGCCGATTTTGAGAAAATCGACTTTTTCTCTTTTTGCCCTTCAGTAAACTACCCTTAATTTTAGGGGTAGATATCCAATTCCAAAAACTCCTCGGGGCAACCCTATGAAAACCCTAGATATCAAGTTTCAGCTCAATCGGTAAAATAGTTTAGGCTCTAGTTGGAGGTACAGACAGACAGACAGACAGACAAACGGAAATCCAAAAACCACTTTTTCGGATTCAGGGAGTCATGAAACGTCAAAATTCATCAAAATCTCGATTTCGATTTTTTTGACGATCACCATACTTTCTCTACCTGTAAGATAGAGAGAAAGTAAAAAGGTTCAAATCTTATATTCATCGCCTTAATTCAAGGATTGCCTACTATTTGGGATAGAGTAATAAAGAGAAATGGATAATCTAAATTATCCGCTTCGGTGGCCACGTGGTCTAACGCGCTACTCTCGCAGTGGACTAAACTGCCGATAGTGGGAAATCGAGGTTCGAATCTCAGTCGGGTTAACTGAGGGTGAATTTCTAAACCATTCTTGTCCACTCTTTCTCCATGCAAATGCAGTTGCACTTCCTCTAGATATATACTTCCTAATCCCTAAAACCATAAGCGTAATTAAAACATAAACGTATAGCCCAAACGGGTAGTAAGACATGGTGCTATAAAAAAAAGAATCTAAATAACCATCAGAAGAAAGAAAACATTCACTAGAGCAGAGGTTCTCAAACTGCGGTCCACGGTGGTGTGCGTAAGTTATCCAAAGGCGGTGTCAGAGAATACAAGATTGACGGTATGGATCCAACATACTTAGTACCACAAGTGGTATTAACATGTGAAGCTTACAGGTGGAAAAGATAAGATCACATATTCAAGATGATTTGATGAAAGTGAGTAACAAGGTGTGGAGCCGGTAATGATCTAAGCCCTAACTAGCCAAACTCTTGTGACAGTTGAGGTAATTCCTCTTTTGGGAAAAATTCCTATGTGTCTGCCAGGAATCTAACCTAGGACCCCTACACCCGTAGCCATGTACACCGACCACCATACCATGGGGCAGTTTTGAAGTGCATTAGAAAGGTATCATGGTAGTCTAACAGATAGCAGCACTAACCATGGTGTCGACTCAACTTGACCAATGAAATCCCTGAACTTTTCCCTGATTTCCCCTGATCATTTCCTAAAATTCCCGACTAAAAAGTATGTCATCCTTCTAACTCTCCCCCCCCCNTCATTTCCTAAAATTCCCGACTAAAAAGTATGTCATCCTTCTAACTCTCCCACCCCCCCCCGCCGTTTTTCTATTAATATTTCGCTATGAATAATGATAAGTTAAAAATTTAAATAAACATTTTTTAATAAAGATTGTTTTTTAATTTGTATTAACATTGTTTACTAGGAATTAAAAATATATTTCACAGCTACAAACAACAAAAAATTTTGTTTGAATCACATTATAATTTACTGATTTAATGATTATTATATTTTATATTTTTATTAAAACAACATTTTCCCGGATTTTTATTATAATTTACCAAATTTCCGACTTATTCCCGTTTTTTCCCGATTACTTCAAATTCCCAGCTAATTCCCGTTTTCCCTGATTTTCCCGGATGGTAGACACCCTGAATAACTCATTTCAAGCTAAAATTATACTTCCTCTTTTTTTCCCCTGTACTATTCATGTGGTTTGTTCATAAAAAAAACAACGTTTATTTTTAAAAAAAGACTGTCTTTAACTTCTTTATAAACACGCGTCCTTCGCTTACCCTGAAACAAATCGCGCTTACCTCTCATTTTTCCACTATGATATAGCTAGCTTATAAGCAAGACCCATAGTGTAATCCGTCAAGGTAAGACTGCTACCTTTCATAGCAAACAGAGTGTACATTAATATAACTTCTAATTTCGGCAGAGGGACAGAGAGTTACACTAGATATCATCTCCATGGGAACTACATGGCTACCTTTGGGCAACAGATGTGTCATTCTCTTGTTTTAGTACGACCAAGCTTACCTTAAACTTGAGATAAATTTCAAAACGTTGGTTAATTAGGATGCCAGTAGCTCCTTCTTACTCTAACACACCACCTTCAGACATAACTGAGAGCGAGGAGATTTGGCTACAGTTAACAGAGAGAGAGAAGATAAATAATAATACTTAGCCCCGTGTCTTACTACCCGTTCAGTTTATACGCTTAAGAACTAATTCTCTAATGGGTTAGGAATTGGGAAGGCTGAACATAGAGTGAACCCGCAATTGCGTGGAGGGAGAGTGAAAAACCATTAAGGAACACCACCACCCCAGTTACCCGAGCGAGATTCGAATCTCAAATCTCCCCGTCAGCAGCAGTTTATCTAAATACGAAACAGAGGTGGGTGCGAAAATAATGCTATTATCCATAAGACATTCAGTTCCATCAGCGGTGATATTGGGTGTAGTGGTCCGTATATACAGTAAATTTATTTATTTACTTGCGATATTAAACGTGCACTTTCTGAGCCGACTGTTTATATAAGCGCACGAGAGTTTCTATGAGCGAGAGCGAAAGGTCTTACCAATTTTGCCTAGAAAGCATACCTTCCACAATCAACATGGGACCAACGTTTACTTCCCCATCCGAAGGAAGTTGTGATACGGATTTTTATCGCTCAAGAAAAATACGTCAACCCCGGCTGGGTTTGAACCCACGAACATCGGGTCCTGAGGCGAGCACTTTACCACAAAAACCACCAAAGTCGACAACATATTAAACTCTAATAAACTAGTCCGTTACTGAGGAATGTTTTTAAAAACGCTGCAAATGAGTTTGTGAACCTGATGAGAGAAAGTTCGTTTTTTAATTAAAATACCATCCGTTTAATTTAGTCATTACCGGCTTCGGTGGACGCATGGTCTAAAGCACTACTCTCGTAGTAGACCAGACTGCCGATGACGGGGAGATTGAGGTTCGAATCTCGGTCGGGTGTACTGAGGGTGGTTTTTACGAAATGACTTTTCCACTTTCCCTCCACGCAAATGTGGGTACACTTCCTCTTTATATAACCTTCCTAATCCTTAAAAAAATACTAGCGTAATTAGTTCATAATCTTAAAACCTGAACAGGTAGTAAGATACAGTACTATAAAAAAAACATGTATTCATTCAACGTAACAGAGTAATGTAGTGTAACCTTCCAAACACTCAACTTGACAAAAAGGGTGTTAACAAGATAAACCTACACCCAAACAGTATATAAATCTAAGCATCCGTCGTCTGGAATCGAATCAAAGATCCTCCTTACTCCCCAACACTGTACATCCGACCAAAAAAAATTTAAGATTCCTTTTCGCCACATCTTGAATAAGGAAAAGGAATTTGGAAAAGTCTCGCACACGACTGGAAACAGGATCTTAGAGAGGGGAGAGAGGTAGGGTACCGCTGCGAATATATTACCTACTCTCCGGGAGGATGAATGCAGATATCTGCCTCTATATACAAAAAGCAAGGTGCGTGTATGAGGTCAGATCACGCCAGCTATCTGAGGGGATAATATTAAAACATCTCTTCCTTTGAATAAGCAACAAATGGTACCACGCGACATTTCGTACCACACAGGAGGGATGGCTACCTGAGAAGGTTCTACTAATGAATTTAAAATATTTACGACGCAACAAATGGTACCACTTGATGGGAAGGTGTACCGGACCTCAGTTTTAAATCCACTTAGGCGAATTTAATTTAATTAGTGTGTAAGATACCTCTGATATGTTAGGTTGCTTCGCAAAAAGGATAAAGGCAATGGTATTGGAGCGTTTCAAGTATCTGAAATCTAACTTAACCTAACCAAACCAAACCTAATCTAGCCTAGCCTAACCTAACCTAACTTAACCTTATCTAACCTAACCCACTATTTAACTTACACTAACTAACTGAAATGTTGGCATCCTCACACCTATCTACTATCCAGTAATGAACCCTGCTTACACATATTAGCTCTGAGTTTTTTAAGGCTAAATAGATAGAAATTGTTACCATTTGTCACATCGTAAATATTTTGAAGTCATTAATAGATCCTTTTCAGGTAGGGTTGTGTGAAATATCATGTAATTTTCGGGACACCCTTTATATCGTATTTAAAACCAGTGGTGGGATGGAAATTAATTATAACAAAAACTGCTTTTGTTCAAAATACATTCAATGTCGCTTTAGTAAAAATAATTAGTTTAATTTTATACCCATTGTAATGTAAACAACTCTTGAATATTTGGTCATGGTCATCGCGTAATTTGAACCAAGCTTTTTACTCTTCATTTAAAAAGTTTTTGGTTTATTTGTTAGGCTTATATTTTTATAGCACTTAAATGTGTTCTTTTACCTTATCCACCTACAATATTACAAGACCTATCAAACTTAGGTAAAAAAATAATTATCTTGACATTTATAAAAGTTGCTAAATATCAAATATCTTATCAACACTTGTTATAAAATTAAAAAAAGTTCCAACATCACAATTTACTACCCATTAAGGCTGTACGACAAGTACCAGTTACTTTGATATGTTAGGAATGTTTTTAGGTCAAATTTTTGAGGAAGTGTCCCCACATTTGCGTGGAAGAATGGAAAAACCTTTAGAAAAACCAAACCCTCGGTAAACTCTATCAGAATTCAAGCCCCGATTTCCCTAACATCGGCAGTCTAATATAGTATGACAATGACGCCTAGTAATATGCAACCAATAATGTGGGTAGCTAAAACGTTGCCATTAAAAAAAATCGCAATACTTTATCAAGAATTTGCTACAATTAATTAAATTAATATTAACTTATTTTTCGATTAAAATTGATTTAATAAAGTCTCCATGTCATAATCCCGCATTCTAGCCATGCTGGGTGAGATATGTTGGTGAAGATAGGATCAAATTCTATATATAGAGGGTATCATGTGGTCAGCACAACGAACCTTCAAGCCGTTAATCTCAGTTTTGTAGTCCGTAACTGCTGCTTATTATTCCAGTATCTCCTAATTTTTTCCTAATGAAACAGAGCTTACCCCGTTCCAGAACCACTGTTTCTCAGATAAATCTGGAAGCACCGGGAATCGAACCCAGGACCTCTGGATATTTAACTAGTAGCTCTTGACCAATGGACCACAGAGGTGGTATTTACGGATAAAAAAAAATATTGATCGTAGAATTGGGGTTCTCCCTTTCATAGAGCCGATTTGACGAACGGGGTTCAGGAAGCTGGGTCTGTTCTAGATTTAAGTTAGTTTTTTTTTAGTCTTGTTCTGATAGAATCATTCGGTTCATAAGGGGCACGTTAAATATCTTAAATAAATTGATAAAATAACCATACGGTAAGCCGCACAGACTTTCTCTCAGTTTAATCTTAAAATAGAGACATTTAAGAAAAACTCGCAATATTTGTTAAAGGATTTGGTACACACAGTTGAAGAAACATTCCACCAAAGAGAATAAATATAATATATACACTGTTACAGAAACATTGAGAAAAGAGAATAAATATAATATATACACTGTTACAGAAACATTGAGAAAAGAGAATAATCTGTGTCCCACCAAAGAGCAACAACCAACAACATATTTCTAAGTAGTCCATATAAAAAAGTATATTTTTGCTTATATCTCAGAAACGGTTGGTTTGATAAAATATTTGCCAGATTAAAATATTTTGTTTATTTTAATATTACTACAGCTTAACAATGTTAAGTTATTTCTTATCTCAAATAGTTGCGGAGATAAAATGAATTTTCCAAATTTTATCATATCTACAATACCCTTAAGTCATTTTCACGGGAAAAATTAGAATCGCCATTTTGTTTGTAATATTAAACTTTGCTTGGATACAAAATTTAATCAAAATCGTCAGAGTGAATTTTGAAAAATAAAAAAAAATTCTCTTTTTGTATTTCTATCCTTAATTTTAGGGCTTGATATCTAATTCCAAAAATCCCTTGGAGGAACCTTATTAAAACTCTAGATACAAATTTTAGCCCGATCGGTAGAATGGTATCGGCTCTATTCGAAGATACAAACAGGCAGACGGCAGCCAAAAAAACAACTTTTTTCAGCTTCAGGATAGGGGTCGTGGGGGGTGAGGTCCATGAAAAGTCAATATTAATCAAAATCTTAATTTAGTTTTTTTTTCACTATCACAATACTTATTTCTTCGAGAAGTCGAGAGAAAGTAAATGCATATTTTTTTTAACTAGACTGTTAAAATTGCCAAAAATTAAGCTTTTTTTTTTCAAAAATATGTATAGAATACAAACAAAAAAAACGTGAAAGAAGGCGCGACTTTACCTCATGATGTATGAACCTTGCTTTCCGCGCTATTGCTACCGTGAAACCAACAACGAAAATAAGTTAATAGCATGCAAAGATATGCAACATGGTTTTTGGTAGCACCATCCAAAGAGATTGCAAGTTCTACGAAGACTGGTTGGGGGAGAGGAGGGGGAGGAGGAGTGTAAAAGGGGAAGCAGGTTGAGTTTTTTGAAGAGATAATGGCTGTCTGATTACAACCTGGGACGAACAAAAAAAATATATCCAGCGAGGATAAAATAACACCAAGTTTGAAAATTTTTCCAAGAACGCTTATTGTTTAGTCAGATAGCTGGTGGGTAGTATATTTTACAAAAGCTTTATTTTAAAAAATAGGCAATATATTTAGTCCTCACCTATAGCTAGGAAAATATTGAATTTATAAAATATTATTTTAAACAAAAGTTTCAAAGATTCCTACAACTTGCAAAGTTAAATTATTTTTTATATCAAAGAGTTGTGGAAATAATGTGATAAAATATGGAAATATTTGTTTATGTGGAGTACCCTCAAAGTAATTTTCATGAGAAAATGAAATGCACCATTTTGTTTGTAATTATTCAACAGCAGAATAAACTTTCCATATATTATTCAACATCTGATTAGGTGACCTGGTGGCTTAGAGGTAAGGTTTCGGACTTCTTTGCTGGGGGTCCGGGGTTCAATCCTTGGTCCCGGCACAGATTTATCTGATTGCCAAACCCTTCCTTCACCTGACAAGATGTGTATTAATCACAACTTGTGAATGTGTGGAATGCCAGTCCCTCCACCGTGGTTCAGATCCCACGTTAAACTGTAGGTCCTCCATTTCATCTCACAATCACCCTACCATTGCACATTAGTGCAAGTGCGTATAACACGAACGGGTAGTAAGACGCAGTGCTAATAATAATAATAATAATAATATCTGATTAAATAACCCCCATGTTATTCAACGGCTATGTAAACCAACCCTCAGTAGTTAAACAGCCATTGCCATGCTAATAATCAACTGTGTAAACCATCACAAATGAATTAAACATCACTTCTCTAAAAATACTTTAAAATAAAATGCGAGGAGAATAATTTCCTGTGCTAAATCAACTACTATTACTTGATTAAAATTCTCGGTCTAAACGTATCTTTGGTAGGCTGGTTTCATTTGAAAGGATTTTCTTGGTAACTACTTTAAGATAAACTGGTCGTTTCAAGCCGCAAAGTACTCAATGCAACGTAATGAAGCGATACTAATTACTTTATTCAGTACAGGTTTCTGAAATAAGTGGCCACTTCCAGCAATTAAGATTACCCACAGTAAAGTGCTATATACACAAATATTTTATAAGGGTGTACGTCATGAATACTAAAAGATGTGTTTCACGAGGAAGTATCTTTACTTATTAATCTTATATATAAAGGCCCTTGGCCCTGTCAAGAGCAAATCTAAAACCTATTATGTGGGAAGGCGTGCCGTGGCGTGTCTTCCTAACTGACCAAAGTATCCTTCCGCGCCAACAAGAAGAGATGGATCACGGAAACAATAGATGGCGCTAGCTACCGGACAGATCTTGCAGAAATATACGTTTGGAGATATCAGTTTTCTCGAGAACGAGGGAAATTTTTATAGTAATATTTTTACCACCACCTCTAAAATAATATATCAATGTTTATTAGGTGTTACATTTTCTTATTTTTTGTCATGCAGCCGGTAGATTTCTATTAAAAAATGTAAATTTTTATCAATATTTGATCACTGTTAAAATTATAGAGAAGGTGTGTATGTAAATAGCATAAATTAATCAACATGTTTCTATTCTTGAACAAACCGTTTCCGAAAAGAAAATTGCAAAATAATAAAAGTTTTCTTTAAAATGGCCATTTTTTTCACCCATGGCTCTGAATTTCCACGCCAAATGAAAAAGGTCAATAGCCTTAAGGTGATGTGTAAGGAAACGCGAGTAAAGACCGGTGATTTTGCAGTTTTTATAACAAAATAAATAAAATATCGCTCCAGTGCAAACAAATAGATTAATTTTCTTCACATAATTATATCAAAAGTTAGTTGAATATCTGTAAAGGGTGTCCTAGAATTTAACGACAACTTTTTCTCTTCTTTTAAAAAGTTTCTCATCTAATACCGCTATGCTCACGACAGATATTCAACAACTGTTGATATCACCACGTGAAGAAATGTAAGCTAAACATTGCAAATGGAGCCATATTTTATATATTTTGGCAACAAAAAAATTGCTACAAAAATACTGAGCTTTTCTCACATACCCTGGATCTCCACCTTAACGACGTTGTCTACTTGGAGATTTCAAAGATATTTTACAAAGCGGGCTGCATCTTAAATTAACGCACTTAAGCAGTCACTGTCACATTTAAGACGCCAATGTACGAAATTGAAAGAGAAGGAATAAAATGAGCAGTTCATCCAGTTATACCTCAATAGTAAACTATCCTTGAAGGAATTTTCCCCAAAAAAACCAAGTAGACACACAGTTTTATTTATCATGTAAAAACCTCTACAGATGTACATTTCAAACAAAATCTTCAAGAGCAATTTTCAAAAAATTTGAGATTCAAAAAAGTAATTCTTCAATAAACTTGACTTAATTTGAGGGCTAGGATCAAAAATGAAAAAAAAAAAAAAAAATCGCGGTACTTCTACATAAAATTTAAATATCAAATTTGAACAAAATCCATCAAACTGTTTCAGATTCGTGTCCTGGGACGTGTCCTGGGACAGACAGACAGACAGACAATAAGACAGAAATGTAATTTCAACTTTTGTTTAAACACATAAAACGGAAAAATTCATCATCATCCTGAGGATGAAAGTTTCACGATTACAATACCTTCTCTTGCATAAGATAAAGCATAAATATGTTTATGTTCTATAAACTAAAGTGTGTAAATAATTAATGAGCTGTTTCGAGGTAGCATCTCTGTGAATTCCTGCTTTGCTCAAGCAAACTCTGCTCTGAATTCTCAGCGAACGTGCGAATAAAGCCTTAGACACGTTAATTTATATCGTTAGAGTGAGGAAGTTTTGATTAAAATTAATGGTTTGCCGCGTCAAACGACAACCCGGGATACAAAATATTATGTGGGAGTCTGTAAGATATCGAATGCCATCAGCACTTGGGAGGTGCGACGAAAAACACAAGTTCTCACTGACAAAACTTCGACTAATGAGGTCGTTGGAAACAAATGAGAGACTTAACGCTGTGTTTAACAGACTACAAGTTTTGAACGCGTTGATAAATACAAAGATATATATACAGGTGTACCGTGATAGGTGGGACAAACTTCATCGGTGAACAGGAGACACCAAAACCATCAAAACAGTTCATATAAACATGTGCCCCATTTGAACTTGTTTTCTGAGATACAGCTAGTTATGTTTGTGCTCCAGTAATATGGGGCTGCTCAACATTATGGTAAGTACCCAAAATGGCCTGAATGCAAGCAATGCAATGTAATATATATTTTAAATCGTGCGGCATTCTATGACACGAAAACTGCAGGCTTAAGACGATTGGCCCTTTTCATTTGGCATGGAAATGCAGAGCCACGAGAAAAAACTGTTATCTTCTATAATTTTTATTGTTTTGCAATTTTCTTTTCGGAAATGGTTTGGTCAAGAAAAGAAGCATGTTGATTAAGTTATACTTTTTATAATATAATTTTAACAGTGATCAAATATCGATATTATTGACATTTTTCAATAGAAAACCACCGACTTCATAACAAAAGATAAGAAAATGTAACAATTAATAAACATCGATACATTATCTTAGAAGGGGCGTTGAAAATATTAACATAAAAATTCCACTAGTTCTCGAGAAAACTTACATTTCCAGACGTATGATTTTTCCGCAAGACCTGTCTGGTAGCCAGCGCCATCTACTGTTTCCGTGATCCATCTGTTCTTGTTGGCGCGGAAGGATACATTGGTCGGTTGTGAAGGCATGCCACTCATTTCACCCTCCCACCCACGATCTCACAAAATAGGTTTCAGACTTGAACTTGACAGGACCAATGGCCTTAAATTATTTTTTATAACTAGAACATTTTATCAAGTGTGTTAATCAAATTTCTATGATAAACCTCGTCAAACTCTCATGTCTGTATGTGGATGATCATATTTGACCCTATCCGCCAGCGTGGTTTAATGGTCAGTACAACTGGCTACGAGCCTAAAGGTACCTGGCTTGATTCCAGGTTTGCACATTGGGCATATTTATATTAAGGGGAATTATCCCAACGGTCACCAAAGGTTGGTAAATCAGGCTTAAGTTAAGTTTAAAACTCACATTGGACCACACCTCCATATTCACTTTCACATCATCTCATTGCGGATACGTGCCGACCACCTCCATAAATGTACTTTGCGTTCATCACAATACATTGTTAGGGTAATAAAGTTGCGTAGATTATGTTGGGCAGGAAATACAGCGAGAATGGGAGAATCTAGAACCATGTTCAGGGTCCTAACTGGTAAACCAAATGGGAAGAGACCATTGAGAAGACCTAGACGCAGATGGGAGGATAACATTAGAATGGACATGAAAGAGATAGGATCTAATGAGGTGGACTGGATAGAACTAGCTCAAGATAAAGATAGGGTGTAATGAGCTGGACTGGATAGAACTAGCTCAAGATAGAGATAGGGTGTAATGAGCTGGACTGGATAGAACTAGCTCAAGATAGAGATAGGGTGTATTGAGCTGGACTGGATAGAACTAGCTCAAGATAGAGATAGGGTGTAATGAGCTGGACTGGATAGAACTAGATCAAGATAGGGTGTAATGAGGTTTACTGAATATAACTATTTCAATATGAGGATAGGTGGCATTCTGTTTAAGTGTGTCAATGCACTTTAGAATTTATAATGCCATAAAGAAATTAATACGAAGGCATTTAGTGATTAACCATTTTGTTTAGCTTTGTAATCTATAAACGTAACGGTCTGACGATTACTTCCCAAACTAAAATATATATAAAATAGACAAAGCTATTGTCTAATAATTTATAAGCGTTTTGGTTCATGTCAGTAGAAAGTAGATTTTGATTAATTGGAGAAAAGCGACAATCTTCGATAAAGTTGGTAAAATATACTCTAAATTAAATTCACTACTAATAAAAATACTTTGACTTACCAATTCAGCTTACATCGAAACATAGATCCGATGGAGGTCATGAATATCTGCTGAGGTGGGACTGTAGGGATTATGGGTTAGGGTCAGTAATTTTTCGGTTTTATACCAAAACAGTTGTTTGCCAAAATGAATCGAATATTACTCTAGTAGAAACCTAGATTTTAATTTTCTTCATATGGTTATATTAACAGTTGTTGTCAGGAACTATAAACACTATGGACTGGATAGAACTAGCTCAAGATAGAGATAGGGTGTAATGAGCTGGACTGGATAGAACTAGCTCAAGATAGAGATAGGGTGTATTGAGCTGGACTGGATAGAACTAGCTCAAGATAGAGATAGGGTGTAATGAGCTGGACTGGATAGAACTAGATCAAGATAGGGTGTAATGAGGTTTACTGAATATAACTATTTCAATATGAGGATAGGTGGCATTCTGTTTAAGTGTGTCAATGCACTTTAGAATTTATAATGCCATAAAGAAATTAATACGAAGGCATTTAGTGATTAACCATTTTGTTTAGCTTTGTAATCTATAAACGTAACGGTCTGACGATTACTTCCCAAACTAAAATATATATAAAATAGACAAAGCTATTGTCTAATAATTTATAAGCGTTTTGGTTCATGTCAGTAGAAAGTAGATTTTGATTAATTGGAGAAAAGCGACAATCTTCGATAAAGTTGGTAAAATATACTCTAAATTAAATTCACTACTAATAAAAATACTTTGACTTACCAATTCAGCTTACATCGAAACATAGATCCGATGGAGGTCATGAATATCTGCTGAGGTGGGACTGTAGGGATTATGGGTTAGGGTCAGTAATTTTTCGGTTTTATACCAAAACAGTTGTTTGCCAAAATGAATCGAATATTACTCTAGTAGAAACCTAGATTTTAATTTTCTTCATATGGTTATATTAACAGTTGTTGTCAGGAACTATAAACACTATGTTAGTCATTAAATTCCAGGACACCCTCGACAGATATTCAACAACTGTTGATATCAACACATGAAGAAAATTAAACACTTTGTTTCTACTGGAGAAATATTTGATTTATTTAGAAAAATAAAGTGTTTATATAAATACTAACCATAACTTATCCCTCCTAAGCTCCCACCTTTATAGTGGTCATATTTGTAGTCCTAGACCACTTAGTCTCCTGCTAGTACAGTCAGTGTATATGCATGTTTATGTTCCATTTAGGTAAACACACAGTAATTGTTTCACGGGTAGCTTAATTTTAATTAAGGCACTTGTATACATAAAAAAAATGCCAATGCTAATAATGGGTTTGATGTTGGTCCGAGCTTGATTCTAAAACACATGGCATTGATTAAAAAACAGCAATTAAGCTTTGGCTGACAAATAATTAACACACGTGATTTACTGATATTTTGATATATCAATAGCTCGCTTCAATGTTCGAATGATCAAAGGCATCACCTTCCCAATAGACTGTACCGCCGGGGTTGATTCCGGTTGGACGTACTGAAAGTGTTTTTCACTTAATGGTTTTCCACTCATCCTCCACACAAATGTAGGTATATTTTATCCATAATAAACATTCCTCGTCCCAATGTGATCAGTATTAATTGCATTGTGTGTGCAAAAAAGGCCGTAAGATAGTCCGAAATGACGCTATGACGGACTGATGACTTTCCATTAAACCGGACTGTGGCCTGACCGTCCATCCGTCTGAACTGACCGTGTGTGGTGAGAGCGGGTTGGGGGGTCAGTCCAAACTATCAGTCTGCTGCCAAGTATCATGAAGCAAACAGCATTCTGTCTCCTATGTTTATTGATACCATTTTTTAGTGTTAAGTGAAGTACTATATTACATTTTAATTGTGTGAATATATTTATTTGTATTGTGCATTCATGCTTGTGTCTTTAAGTGTTCAATAGCTTCCTGGTCGAAATAATTTCTTTTGAAATCTATTGAGGCGTGGCGAGAGCAAGAATTCTTGTGTGAGTGTAAATATTAAAGATTATTAATATTAGAATACTGTCCTCGCTTCAGTAGCCAATCCTTCACCCACAATTCTCTTTTCCGTCACCTTTTTAGTTTACGCTTTCTAACAATAAGTGCAATTGCAGCACACAATGTTTCATCCATATTAAAGCCTAAAATACAAACAAAAAAACACGTCCAGCACCAACCACGCTCTATTTCAGACTGACAGTGTGTGCAAAGCCTTAATTCAGTCTAAACTGACAGATCGAACTGATCACTTAATACAATGATGTGTTAAGGGCCCCACAAGGTCATTTAGGATTGACCGTGTGGGGCCCTTAACACACCATCGTAATTAGTACATAATCCTATAACCTGAACAGGAGTAGGACGTGGTGGTAAAAAACTAAAAAAAAAATGGTGACTTAATATTTTTCAAAGTACATTTGGTTTAATGTTACACAAAATATATAGGCCTACTAGCGAACCCGACAGACGTTGTCCTGCCCGAACATTGGCTTTTCGTTTGGGTGGCATAATTGATTTCGATAATAAAACAAATACTTTGGGATCATCATAAATACAAATTCACAATGAACTTCAATTAGTGAGTTACACAAATATTAATTATAATATATTATTAATATTATATTCATTATTATAAATATTGGGTAGTGGTGGTGGTGGTGGTGGTGGGNAATCCCCCCCAAATAAATTCCCTAAAAAATAAAAAAAATCCTAGAACCCGATTGCAGCGCCACCTACCGGGTCCAATTGTAAATCTAAGCCATCCACGAACCCACTCAAACCCACACAAAAAAATTCATCAAAATCGGTCCAGCCGTTTAGGAGGAGTTCAGTGACATACACACGTACAGAAGAATTATATATATTAAGATAGCTAACAATTAACTATAAAGAAAATTCAACGTTACAGTGTGACCTGGTATTAGATTTAATCCTCAAGTCATATATATGCTTATTTTAATTTAATATATTTTGTAATTTGTGCGATAACTGCACTCATCATATTTAACGAACCACAGCTCGCGTTAACTATAAAAGAAACGATAGTTGATCCTGATTGACAAACCCTTCCTTCACCTCTGACAAGACGTGTATTAATCACAACTTGTGAATGTGAGGAATGCCAGGCCTCCACCGTGGTTCGGATCCTACGTTAAACTGTAGGTCCTCCATTTAATCTCACAATCACCCTACCATTACACATTAGCGTAAGTGCGTACAATCCGAACGGGTAGTAGGACGCGGTGATAGTAATAATAATGACCATAATTACATGTATTTAGTTGACACCACTCTCGCCAGAGTTCAGCACGCTGCGCCTCCATCCAAAACGGCGGCAAGGATTCGACGGATAGAATAAAATGTTCTGCGCTCTAGTTTATCTTAGTGTGATCATCGATACAGGTAAATAAATAACAAAAACAAGCTTAGGAGTAATATTCTAGAGTCACGCCTTTTGGGAATGGAAGAAAACGTAAATTAGGAAACATCTTGCGATAATTTTAATGTAAAAAAAAA
This sequence comes from Timema genevievae, assembly GCA_902155825.1. Lineage (NCBI taxonomy): Eukaryota > Metazoa > Arthropoda > Insecta > Phasmatodea > Timematidae > Timema > Timema genevievae. The sequence continues at coordinate 39,530 of CABFWO010001765.1, forward strand.
TGGGATTAAATAAATAAAATAATGCTTAAGTTGATACACTTAGTTACGCGGAATATGAATATTTCGTATTTGAGATATTTGGCGTGCACTTTATGAACCAATTGATTATTGCAGCACACGAGAATGTCTATGAGCGAGAACAAAAGTATCAACCAACTCTGCCAGGAAAAGTATTTTCACATAACATCCAGGGTCCTTTTTACATACCACAATTGACAATGGACCGAAGGCTTTACTTCCACTCCGAAGGAAGTGTTGCTAAGGATTTTTATCGCTCAAAATAAATCCGTTAATCTCATCTGGGTTTGAACCCACGAACGACGAGTCATGAGGTGAGCTCTTTACCCCAAGACCAGTGAGGTCGACAACCATTTAAAAGTTTCTGTTTAAAGTCCACTACTCTCATGATAAAGATATTCAAGAACCTGTTGATTTTAAAATATGTAGAAAAATAATCTAAACGTATATAATGAAGCAATATTTGATTTATTTTGTCAAAAAAATGCCTTACTATTTAAAAAAAAACTCAAAAATCCTGAACATAGCACGCGTTTCTTTACATCCCACCTTAAATAAAGGCCTTTGGATGGTTCTAAAACGTTGTGATATGTTGTTCTTCCGTGGATGGAAAAAGTTTCATCTGTCTGCGTTTTTTTTATCATTTTTTTGGAGTCTTAAATTTAAAGGAATCTTCTCCACAAAGATATCAAAAATATATATTAAAATTTTCCCCTTCCCTTCTTAACGACCTTCACACACTCCTGATCGTAAACCGCCAAGTAGTTTTTTTTTCGTAAATAAAAGAAAGAAATCAAACCGGTGAAAATGTTCGATAATATATTCAGCTCCTTTTTTTATATATAATAATTCAACTATGGCAGTTCTCACTTCTTTTCTCTATTCCTGAGGAAAGAATAAGATTAAAAAACTTTCTGTCGAAGTAAAACATAAGAAAAAAAAAGTTGACTCCCGAGGCGTACGCCTGGTTCGAATAAAATTTAGACCTTTGTCTTTTTAGGTCTCACGTGTGAGTTGCCCCAATGCCCCTCCCTTTTGGGCTACTACCCCCTTTGCCTCCTTCATCTGAACCCCTTATACTCCTTTGTAAGCTAAATATAAATGGTACGACACAATAGTACATATATACACACATTACACACACATTACACACATTACACACACATTACACACATTACACACACATTACACACACATTACACACAAACACACACATACACATACACACATATTATTATTATTATTATTAGCAACACACATACATACACATATTATTATTATTATTATTATTATTATTATTAGCAACACACACATACACATACATACACACACACATATTATTATTATTATTATTAGCAACACACACATACACATACATACACACACACATATTATTATTATTATTATTATTAGCAACACACACATACACATACATACACACACACATATACATACATACACACACACATACATACACACACACATACATACACACACACATACATACATACACACACACATACATACACACACACATACATACACACACACACACACACATACACACACATATTATTATTATTATTATTATTATTATTATTATTATTATTATTAGCAACACACACATACACACACATATATACATACACACACACACACAGGCCTACATACACCAGTCGATTTTATTTAGGTAGTCAACTTTATATATTTTTTATTATCGCGTCTTACTACCTGTTAGGGTTTAACTAATAATCAATCATTACACTATTGTGTTAGGCATTAAAAAGGTAGAATTTAAAATAGAGTATTCACAGTTACCTGGCGATTTATATGGAGAGAAAAATTACTCTCAGTACACCTGACCGGGATTCGAGCAAAATACGAAATCATTCATACACCAATACCTTATTTGGGAAGACACCCGAAACAGGATCCATCTCCTCTCTAAGGGGGTTGTCTAGGTAGCTGATTCATCATTATTATTATTATTATTACTATCCACGCGTCTTATTACCCGTTCGGATTGTACGCACTTACGCTAATGTGTAGTGGTAGGGTGATTGTGAGATGAAATGTAGGACCTACAGTTTAACGTGGGATCCGAACCACGGTATAGGCCTGGCATTCCACACATTCACAAGTTGTGATTAATACACGTCTTGTCAGAGGAGAAGGAAGGGTTTGGTAATCAGATAAATCTGTGCCAGGACTGAGGATTGAACCCCGGACCCCAAGCACAGAAGTCTGACACCTTACCCCCTAGACATCCAGGTCACCCTGAGATCGGATGTTGTGCCTAAGTTAAAAATCGATCAAGCCTTTATAGGTAGTAGACTTTTTGCTAATCAGATTTTGGGCTTAAGTTAAATATTAATAAAAGCTGCTTTGGTTTGCTGGTAAGAACACAAAACTATTTTATATGATCCTAGACCCATATATTTAGCACAAAAATTACCAATCGAAGTCTGAATGAAACCTTTTAAAATTTTCATAGTGTAAAATTTCGATTTTTAAACTATCTTTACAAGTCTATACACGTGTATATATATGTATATATATATACATGTATATATAAATATATATGTGGTTGTGTATGGACTTGTAAAGATAGTTTAAAAGTTGAAATTTTCCACTCTGAAAATTCTAAAAGGTTCCATACCTCGATTGGTCATTTAAGAGCTAAATTCATGTAAAACGAAAGGTAGCCTGTATAGAAAAGTTGAATGTTCTTCCTGAATCGAATAAAATATAATCTAAGTAAGGGGTCAACACGCAAATTGTATTGTCATTTGTATTTTCATCCTCCCCTGTTTGTTCTCCTACTGACACCCCAAACCACCCAGTAACGTTATAAACCATTCAGGAATTTACGATAAGCACGTAAACATCGCACCTTTTTTTAAAAGAGCAATAAGGCTTAATGCAAAAAAAAGTAAAGAAATATATTTCGTTTGTACAGTAATCAATACCATGCTTAAGCCATTCGAGGTTGGGTAAGGGAGGGGGAGGGGGACGTAGGAAAATGGGTTTTGGGGGGATATCCATCACAATAAGGTTTTAGGCCGCCACCGCCGCCTCGAGAAAAGCGATGGGAAAAGTCTAGCTCCACGCAGTTTCAGATCAATCAGTTCGGGTTTATTCCGACAGGGCAAAGATTCCTTTGGCAACGCGCCCTTCACAATAGGAAATCAATGTTTACATCGGGAGAACCTTCAATCCCTTTTTTTTTTTTCAAAAAAAAAAA
>CABFWO010001765.1:42801-77534 GCA_902155825.1 Timema genevievae
ATTCCTTTGGCAACGCGCCCTTCACAATAGGAAATCAATTTTTACATCGGAAGAACCTTCAATCCCTTTTTTTTTTTTCAAAAAAAAAAACTTTTCTTTAGAAAGATAGGAGGGGGTTAAAAGAGGGGGAAGACTATACTACGTCTGCTTTCAACAAAGATAAGTCAACCCGCATGTAACAAAAAGATATATCCTCGCTAACACCCCCCACCCCCCTTTTTTTTTCACCGCCCCGTCTGTAAGGAAGTATCAAGGAGAGAATACATCGAAAATGTAGTCCGTAACTTTTCATAAACTTCCATAGATTTTGATTTTTCAACGGCGCTTTGCATCTGCTTCAGTGACCGCATAGTCTTGGAGAGGCGTCACTCTCACAATAGACTAGGTGCATCGGGGTTCGAATACCGGTCACGTGTAATGTGGATGGTTTTTACCTAAATTGTTTTCCACTATCCCTCCACGAAAACGCGGGTTCACTTCCTCTAAATTCAAACTCTATAATTCCTAGCAATGTATAGTAGTTAGTACGTAGGCGTACTGCACGAACGGGTAGTAAGACGGTGCTCTAAAAATAAAAACCTGCACTTCACGTCTTACTACCCGTCCGGAATATCCACATATTTACACTAAAATGGTAAAGGATGAGAAAGGTAGAATGAAAAGGAAACGTGTAAAAATAAATGATTTATTAATCTTAAAATGTTTTTTAGCAAACTTAATCTTTTTAAAATTGTCTACAATTTTGAATGTTTGGTTTATTCATGAAAATGGCCTGTAGAAAACTTTATATCATGATTTAGATTAAAAATAAGTGGTAGTATTTGTCTTTCTAGAGTAAGGAAAAAAAGTAATTTTAAAACAATTCAATGCTGTTCAAGCACAAACAAAAGTGAGTGTTTATACTCGTCAGAGGAATAAGCTAAGTGTTACCAGCATCTAAACAAGAGACCTCAAAGAAGGGGAGGATAGAAAAAACTTTTTTAGTGGAGGTGGGGGGCAGGGACTCTTATCGGGGGGTCTGGGATAGTACGGAATACCCCCTAAAGTTTTGTGGAAAAGGATTTTGGTCGTCTCCCAAATATGTACTTTCTTTCAAATCTAACCCTTAAAAGGGGAGTTTTAAGGTATACTTGGACTCTTGGAAATAAAGATAGAAATGTAATGGAAATATAGATTTTTTTTAAATCATTCTGTGTTTGCTAAGTTCGACAAACCACTAAATTTCTTGCTGTGGATCTAAAATAATATTGTGGACAGGCAGAAGAGCCAAGCCAGCAAGTCTGCTTCATCCCATAGTTGTCCTCAGAATAAATTCATTTTGCTCGAAACCCCCAGTGAGTTTTCTTTGCAAGTAGATGTAAACTAATGTAATTCCAGTGTTGTTTTGAACGTAAGTTACCGGTATTGTATTGTATATAGTGCCCGTCAGCTCAGCACCGTTTTGTTCTAAAGTGTTCAGGCTTTTTTTTTCCGCTTCAGAAATAAGACGTTTTAGTTAATTAATTTTTCTTCTATTTTTGTTGCCTCAGTGTTAACATATTTTTAAAAGTTTTTTTCTTTTTAGCTGCCTATGAGATTAAAAATATGTTTTTATCTAAGGTATAACTGACGGAGCTACGACAAAAAGTAATAGGACCAAACTTGTGGATATCGTCAAATCCGTGGCTGTTGGTGAAATCCGTTTTTTGATAGGTCTTACCGTTTAGCCACAAGAGACCTCCAAAAAAAAGGTCCACACCAACTTTAAAGTTGCTACGCCATTTTAAATTATTTTTTTAGGGGGTGTAATTTTTTTTTTTTTTAACTTTTGGGAATTTCCCCTTCGGTTACAGGCTAGAAGCTATTAGTTTGTCAAATTTCAAGTTTCTAGCTCATCTGTAAGTGGGTAAACATTAATGTCAGTGAATGAGTCAGCCATGTGGCTTTATAGTAGTATAATTCTGTTCCGTCCGCCCGGATCTTTTCATGCCACCTTTTCCGTTTATCCGATCGCATTTGTTTATTACGGCTGGATTCTAAATTTTTCGTCCATCGCCTGATCATTTGCCGGGTATGGGGTGGGGGGAATTTTACACCTCCCCCCACCCCAACCCCCTCCCCCCTCCCATGGATCCACCCGTGAAATGCTCATTTTATTTACTCTCTTTCTATTCCGTACAATGGCACTTAAGTGTGATGATGCTTAGAGGTTAAGTGAGTCGAGTTAAGACACGACCCGCTTCACAAAATAGCTTCAAAATCACCAAATAGACAACGTATATGATCAAGAGAAGAAAAAACCTAATCCCCACCCTCAGTATATCGGATCGATATTCGAGTCTGACGCTTTTGTCTGCGTGCCCCCAATCAGTGCTGCTCGTAGATTAAGGAATGCGGTGTAGAAACAAGACCATCCGTACCCCGCAGCCAGTGTTCACATGGCCTAAGGAATCGGGTTCGCAATAGACGGGAATGATGTCGAAGGGGTGTTTGAAGTTAAAATTTCGAATCAGTGTATTAGTAGGTATGTAATCAATGGCTACGCAATGATAACGCACAGCCATAATGTGTGTGCCTGCTTTGTATTATATCAGAAGCGCACAAGATAATTGTATTTAAATAGCGCCATTGTTTGTAGTCTCCGATACCCGTATGGCAGCATCAAACCCAACCTAACCCAACCTAACCCAGCCTAGCATAACCTAACCCAGCCTAGCCTAACCTAACCCAGCCTAGCCTAACCTAACCCAGCCTAACCTAACCTAACCCAGCATAACCTAATATAACCTAACCTAATTGTTGCAATGAGTATGGGGGTTTTTTCTAGTAGTTCGATTATTCTTTAGTAATTATTGTAAGGAATAAGAGGGTTGTTTACAATACATGTTTAATATCTTGCCACGCTATGCAGTTTTTTTATGTGAGCGTTTTATACGAGGTTTCAGCCTGTTGTGCGTTTTCGATGTTCTCAGGTAATCAATCACGGCTTATTTCCACTTCCTCTCAACACTTATGCGGGTTCAATTATTTTAAATGATCCCTTTCTCATTCTTAAGATATTAGAGTAAAAAACATATTTGCGTGTAGCTGAAATGGACGGTGATACGCTATTTAATAAAATTGCAATCATATTTCCACTCGTGCACAGAAAAGTTTTGAAAAACTTAAGTTTCTATTATTTTTTTATTTTAGAAAATTGGGATTGAATATATTTTTATACGTGACAAGTTTTTTTTTATTTTAAAAAGCTACAACTTTTCACCTGCACTGTTTATATTTTTTATCTTTTGGCAAAACGTTTTTCATATCACTTCAAAAGAATACTTTTTTATGGGTTATGAATCCCCACCACTGTCTCGAAATGGGTTTTTCTCGAAAGGAAACAAAAAAAATGTACAAAAAAATATTGGAGCGCTTTTTATATCGTTACATCAATAAAAGATACTGTATTTGTGTGAGTGATCCATTTCTCTGCCTCATATTTCCTAACGGGAAATAAACAATAATAATTCTAAGGAAGTAGCAGAACTTTAAAGATCCAATACCTTCCGAAAATGCTTTTCAAGATAAATATACGCCCTTCGATCTTTTTTAAGACTCATTTTAGAAATACTATATTATAAACTATTTTCAAATGGTTTGTTTTATTGTGACGTATATGATGAGTAGCCTTTATTTTTAAGGGATTTAATTTAATATTTAACGTAAATATAAGTGTATCATAATATTATTATTACCGTGTCTTAATATCCGTTCGGGTTATTCGCACTTACGCTAATGTGTAATGGTAGGGTGATTGTGAGATGAAATGGAGGACATACAGTTTAACGTGGGATCCGAACCACGGTGGATGGCCTGGCACCTTCTCAAGTTGTGATTAAAATACGTCTTGTCAGAGGTGAAGGAAGGGTTTGGCAATCAGATACATCTGTGCCGAGACCGAGGATTGAACCCCGGACCCCCAGCACAGAAGTCTAACACCTTACCCCTAGACCACAAGGTCACCAAATAAATGTATCCGTGTCATAATAATAGCTATAATAATAAATAATAATACATGTCTTACTAGTTATTACTTATTACTAGAGATGGTAGGCTCGAATCCCTCAAATCCTATGGTATTCGAGATATTCGAGAATCTCGCCAAAAAAAATCTCGAATCCAAATATAAAGGCCTTAGTTTGAAGTAAAAATGCAATTAATAAGGAATTACATAGATTCATGTGATTATAAAAAAAATATTACAATTTAGCTTCATTCATGTAAATAATAAAATGATAAAAATCACATTTTTTTTTCAATTATATTCGTTTACAGAAAAATAATTTATTGTATAATGTCTTCTTTGTTCTTGAAACGCAACAGAAAATACAAATAAACAGAATAGGAATGTTCAATGGTGCCCAACCTTCTAGAATGTCAGTTATACCCATAAGGTATGTACTACATATTTGAGTCTTCCTTGTTAGCTACTCCCGGTTCGATTCTTGGTATGGAAAAAATGTATCATTGGTGAATTGTGGATTTCCCCTTCCTCAGTGATGAATTAACGACCGGGGGTAGGGTGTTGTGTCTGTTACAGATTTATAAATAAAAAAAGGTTCTATATAGGTAGAAACTAAAGAAAATGTAGCCTAATTTACGTGAAGGGAGAGTAAGAAACCATTTAGAGAAAAAATACCAACAGTACACCTAAACGGGATTCGAACCACAACTACACTTTCACCGGCAAGTTATACCGGACAAGCCTAACGCCCTGTCAGCGTAGACGGGGCTAATCTTGTTTAGTTACTCCATTTTAGAAAACATTCTAAACAAGTTGAAAGTAAGGAGTGGATTTGATTTAGAATTTAATATTTAGATATATTGCTCAAAAATATATAGAAAGAATTGATTGATACAATTTGTTAAGTTAAATGATGCAATAAAATAAAATTGCAGATCAAATTGTAAAATTAGGCTTACTTCTGGTAATAACATATTGTCAAATAATGAACATTACACATTTAATCAATAATTCATCATCAATTTGGCAGTATATAAAGTGATGATAAGTCTAGCTTAATTATTATTAATTACCGTTTAGATATACATTTTTTAATGATAACTTTGGTATCTAGAGTATGGGATGGGGGTGATATCCCACTTTGTCTATTAGTCGAGATATTAGACACAAGATTACGCTCGATGCAGAAAATGTATCGAAGCGCAGTTAATTTTTCATTCTTCAATCAATAACGAAATTTGAATTAGTTTGATTCATTTTTATTTTTTAAAATTGTGATTTTTTAATTTTGTGAGGTTCCAAGTTTTAAAAATTATTGTTAAACGCTTTAACTAGTACCAACTTTACTATTTTCTAAAGTATAATATAGAAAACCGCACCACAATGCGACGTCTGTTTCGAGCTGTATTATATACCTTGACTAGGCGGTTTTCGTCCGTGAGGTGATATGGTCTGAACAATTTTCTGTATTTTCGTGGGCTCACACTTCCACTGGAAAAACAAGTGCAGAACAGAAACGCGGCCTGGTGACTAGCTATAAGCCAATCACAAGATTTCAGTCTCTCCGGTGCGAGGTGTTCTGCTAAAGTTCAAGTCATCTCTAGTTCATCCACCCTCTTTGAAATAATCGACACGGGAGATCCAATCAAATCTCAAGCGAGTGCGCATGCGCTGTAGAGCTAGAAGCAAGCAGACAACTTCGTTGGCCGTTGTAAGGAGATTTGAAATAACCCATTAATGTAAAACGTGTGTATCGATGTATTGGATTGTGCCACGACACAGCGTTATAATTTGAAAACATCCATCGGGAGAATGATCTGAAATACATGTTTATCCACTAGAAATTAAAATAGGTTGATAATTAGCTGTTTTAAGTTTGTGCTGCTAGACATTATGAGCCAACATACAGCGTGTGGCTTTCTGCGCCACTAAAGAAATGTTGCCCTCAATTTTCGGCAAATGTGACAAATCTTATTCTCAGAATGTCGAATCCAAATCTTGATTTTTTTTTTAAATCTCAAATTAAAATACATGAATCTTTAGAAATTTACGATTATAGTTAAAGTGAAAATATTTAAAAAATAATTAAATAAAAGGCTGTTGAAGGCTTGGTTCCACTTATAAAAAATGATATATTGTCATGTATATTACTAAGAACAATTATCTTTACTGTTTATGACGTTAAGTTAATAACATTAATATAATTTTGTACTTTTTTTTTTGTGATTTGGTTTTACACAAGTCTAGATCCCGTTAAGAAAACTTTAAATTGTTATTTGAAGTTTAGCTACTAATAATTGTATTTGAGATAATTATTTGAAATCTTTTACGACTGTCAAATATCATCGGACTCGAGTGTTCCATTTCTACCTTAAACTCTTGGAAACAGGAGCATATAGATCAGTTATACCATTTTTACCAGATTTTTGAAAAAATACAAGAGAACCTAAAAGATACTAATTATTTTAAAATTAGAAGATTCTCCAACTTATCTAAATTTTATTTCGTTGATGTAAAGCGAAAATGTCATAAAACCTCTTTGGGATTTATTTAATTTTTAATTTAATTGAGGTATTTAACGTGTACTTTTTGAGCCTACTGGTTATATAAGAACACGATTTATCTGCCAACTTATATCTATAACCGACACAACAACCAGTTCCCAGCCGTTAATTCATCACTGTGAAAGGTGAAACCCAGATTTCAGTTGTGCCAAGAATATAACTCGATAACCTTAGATTAGCTGACAGACATTCAAACTACTAGGTTAAAATGTCGCTCTAGTTTCATTATAAAGTTGTCAGTTTTTTAAATATATTTTTTGGACGCCAAAAAAAATTGAATTGATTTCATAATATGAAGAGTCAACAGAAAACTAAAAAATATCATAAAAGAGAAAAATTCACCTCTCTACGAATCACGCAAGCCACGCAGGAAATTGACAAATTTATTGGATTTGATTGTCAGAAATCGAATAAATGTGTAATCCAATAATAAAAAATAAAAAAACACAGGCCTCCGATTCGCATGACAAGTGCAAAACAAAATCTAATCCGCAGCGCAAACGATGGCTCGTTCATTTTCAAACGCGCGTAAACATAATTCTATATTTGAAAAAAAAAAGTCCCTACACCAGTGACACGAAAATTCGTATTTATACTACCCTCTACCCCTTTAATAATACCTCCCCTTACCTCACCCCTTCCATAATATAAATACGGGGTACATGGCCTATACCGGCGAATTAGGGATGTTTCTATTGTAATGGAAACAATGGCCGGCATGTCATCATGAATTTAACGACGTAAAGAGTGATATCTGTTATTTCAGCCATAAAATTTTAATTTGCATACAATTTTTTTTATTCACTTAAACAACTTAGTGCTTCTAGAATCTAGAGATTTGCCTACCTATCACAGGCTCTATAAAAACCTAAAAATAAATCTTTTAAAACATTTTTATTAGGTATGTTGTAATTGCTCAGTCACGTCAACAAATCAATGTTCAAGGTAAAATTAAAAGAAAAATTTAATATTTTGCATGATTGTGAATTATTAAATTGGTATTGATAGACTTGGAATTTTAAAACATGTATTTTATTCCTTAAATTATTGAATATAATATTTTATATTAATCTTTTAATAATCTTTTAATAATCCTCTTATAACTTTTTAAGGTTCTAAGGACTATAGTCAGAAAGTATATTACTATAAGATTATATTAGTCAAAGTAGCTTATATTTATATCGGCTTATGATAATAGGAAAGTACCTTTCTATTGATTTATGCTAGTAGGAAAGTACCTTTCTATAGGCGTCATAATAGTCAGAAAGTATCTTTCCATCGGCTCACACTAGTCAGAAAGTATCTTTCTATAGGCTCATACTAGTCAGAAAGTATCTTTCCATCGGCTCACACTAGTCAAAAAGTATCTTTCCATCGGCTCACACTAGTCAAAAAGTATCTTTCCATAGGCTCATACTAGTCAGAAAGTATCTTTCTATAGGCTCATACTAGTCAAAAAGTATATTTCCATAGGCTTATACTAATCAGAAAGTATATTTCCATAGGCTCATACTAACCAGAAAGTATCTTTCTAATATAAGCCTATACTAGTCATAAATATATTCACATTGGCCTATACTAGTCATAAATATATTCACATTGGCCTATACTAGTCATAAATATATTCAAATTGGCCTATACTAGTCATAAATATATTCACATTGGCCTCTACTAGTCATAAATATATTCACATTGAACTATACTAGTCAGAAAATATCATTCTATGATCCTACAGATTTTAAAAAGTTTAATTTATTTTGCGTTGTACAATACTTTTTTCTGACTATTTTGACAAGTGTACTTTAAAAATCCTCTATAAATACATGAATTACTACTCTCCCCTAGTTAAAATAACTCGATGTTGAGTCAAATGATGTAATTACAGATATAATTAACGTTTTCCTAAATTTCCAATAACTGTGAGTCAATGGCAAATACACACAAAGTTTTCTAAAGCATCGTTTTAAACTTGTTTCATACGATATAATTATATTCTGTACATGTGTATATATTAATAATTAATGCTTTTAAATACATTAAAAGGTTAAATTCCATCCACTTCCTCCAAAGCAAGCAATTCCCTTTCTTTTAATTGTTAACTTAGTGTCATAATTGTATTTCAAATTGAGTGTGTTTGTAATCATATTTACGCTTTGTATTTCAACTAGAATGAACAATCTATCAGAATAGTTTTTTTTTAAATCCCTTTCAGTCTTTTTCTGGGAAATATGGATAACTTTCTTATTTTATTAATATTTACTTCAATTCCTATTCACTCAATACAGCATGGATAAAGTACAATACATCTTAACCTATTACCTGCACCTACTTGTCAATACAACTTTAATATTCTACAGAACTGTTTAAACTATCCCTTCACCTACTAGTGAATACGACCTAAGTGCTCTGCAGAGCCTTTTAACCTATCCCTACATCTACTAGTCCTTACAACTTGAATACTCTGCAGAGCTGTTTAAACTATTCCTAGTTCCTAATGCCAAAGAGTAAGTAAGTAGCCTAACAGTGTATATTATTTAATTTATTACAATTACAATTTTTTTTGTCAATATTGATAACATGTATTATTTGTTATATTTGATAGGTATTGAAAAATCTATATCAAAAGTGTTTAGTATGAATACATCTACTGAACCAGCTGTGCTATATTTTTTGTGTAGTTAATTATATTCATTCGCACTAGATGTCAGCACTGCATTGACCCTTCTCCCCTAATGGCTCTGGGCTCACTAATCCCGCGCTTTTTCTTTGCATAACGGGTAAAACTGTAATCAAAGCGTCTTTTAGCCTTGGTACACACATTCATGAAACTCTCTCATGTAAAATTACTAATAAGTGCTTAAGAATCAAGATTGGGGTGCCCCAGCTTGTAATGTAATTGATTTGACGCTAAGGAGTATTTGAAAGCATTGACCATATTATCGTTCTAATTATTTATATATTCAAAACATTTTTTTTATCATCCTAATTTTACATATAATTAAACATATTTTACTTTATTTAAATTTCGTAATCTATTACTTGGCGCTTAAATCACGTCTTCCTCTAAATTATTTACTAGTTAGTTTAGCCCCGAGGTAAGATGGCAGCACCAACTGGAACCTCACTTAATGCCTTTCTATGTAGTCTAACCAAGTTAAGACCTTTTAAAGTAATTTCCTGTTTTAGAAGAATGTTCTCCACGCAGGAGGTATATTTTTTTGAGTTTGTAGGTGTGTAATTCACCGTTAGAAAATGTCCCTTCTAGAAGCTTCTATTGAGCTCAGATATATATACAGTAATTTTGAAATTTCTCTTCACTGTGAAATCAGTCGTGGTCACAGACAGACGTGTGTTCGGTCTTTAATGAACGTATTTTAAGCGCTCGGTGATAATTAGTTGCTAGGCCCTCGACATGATCGCATTTCAATTTAAATAAAAACACAAATATGTTTTTTCTTTTAATGGAATAAAGTGACATCAAACTTTATGTAAAATGTTATCATTTTTACGTTTAGTGATAAGACAAAGGTGGCATCATAAGTAAAGCACACTGTTGCGCAATAGAAATGACGACTTACTGTGGGGCATAATATAATCTATAATAAATTACTTTCAACCGAGGAGCTCTTAAATGATTATATAACAATTGGCGTTCCAACGAGGTGCATATATAATGGACGAAAGTTATGTATATAACAAGTGGCGACACAACATTAGACTTGATACGTAACTAATAACACCTTCCACAAAAGAACAATAACATAACTAAAGCAAACGTTATAAGCTATTATCTCATCAGTTCGCAAAGGTAGGATCATAGTTAATTGTTTCTATGTTTGATAATTTAACGAATGTGTACAAAAAATCTCGCCTGTTAACACCGCACGAAAAGTGACAGCTGCAGATCCCATGACTTGACGCATGAACACGTGAAAGAATATCTAATAACTTTCTACAGTTGTCAGATTCATGAGAAAATTGTGGTATATAGTTATCTGATTATCGTGAGGAAAGGCTTCTAATCCTATCATGTTGTCCTGAGGGTATTATCCTACAAGATTTCACCACTTTTTCTCGCAACTGCTGGTACATTATGTGTATATCCCAGGTGGTAAGTAATACGCGAAACATGGAATATAGAGGATAAGGCTATAGACTATTTATACTTTAGGGTAAAGAAGACCCATTGGATTAACGATTGGAAAGAAGTTGAAAAATAGCCCCCAGAAGAAATACAAAAAATAACCGGAAGTGACCCTAAAATATTATATGAAATTCTACCATGGATACAAAAGAAACTTCTATATAACCAGGAGAGACATATACAAAACACATTTGAATGTAAAACGATAAGCGAAAAAGGTAACGAGTCAACCTACATGACAGCGGTGCCATCAAAGCTCACAGTCCTTTGTGTGAAGTCGGTAAGTTGTCGAATCAAACGTGGTGTCGAGAGATAAAACCGTCATAATTAATGCGACATGTTAAAACTTTCACAAAGACCTCACAGTTGAACTAAGTTTTAGAGGGTAGAAGACACAAAATGTGATAACATCGCGTCGCGTCTTTTAACAAACACCGACACGCAACCGATTTCAAGAAAAAAACCAAAATGGCGCTTCGCCAAAGAGCGTTACATACACTTGGTGGGAATAGGTTATCGTGAACACCAGATTCAAAACATTTTCCGCTGCACAAATGAAATAAAATCATACACACAACAACAAACGCAATTCGTAAAATTATATTATCGAAAAGTGTGGTTATCGCAAACAAATTATGTTGGTAATCCATAACGGAAACTTTATATGGAGAAGAAAATGAGATAAAATATATGAAACGTTGCACCGGACAGACTTTTTCATTCCTTTACCTAAAAATGTAGGCATTTACTTAAAACTCATAAGATATGTAAAATTAAATAATTGACATTATAGCATCAAATTCAACTAAAGATCATAAATTAAATAACACACGCTAATAAAAAAACCTATTGAAAATAAGAAAATCTCTCGCTAACAAAGAATATATCAACTCCACATTTCCTAGACCTGAATTTAAAGGATATATTTGTTTATATAGTTTAAACTATTGTTTAATACAAATAAATGTTCAAAATAAGAATGTATTTCCTATCTCCAAGAGTTGGAGAATTTTAATTAAAATCGTTAGAGCTGATTTATATAGAATTATATTTTTTCTCCTGTTTTTTTCTTCTTTAAGTTAACGATCTTTAATTTTAGGTTTAGTTGACTCATTTTAAACACCCAATTGGGAAAACTTGTTAAAACCCTGGGATACAGAGGGCTTCGCTAAAACCACGTTTTTTTAATTCAGGGGGTCATGAAACTTCAAAATCCATTAAATAAAAATCTCTAATTTGACTTTTTTTTCCGCGATCATAATAATCCCTCTCTTCAAGGAATCAAGACAAAGTAAACATCATCAATAAATTACCCGCTTCAGTGGACGAATGGTCTAAGGCATCACTCCTGTGCTACACTTGCCCAATGATGATGGGGAACTCGGGGTTCAAAGACCGGTCAGGTCTACTGAGGGTGATTTATCTAAATGTTTTCCCACCATCCTTCCAGGCAAATGTGGTTAGATTACCTCAAATGCTCCTTACACCTATAGTTTAATATTCATATATGCGTTTAACTTGAACAGCCAGTAAAACGCTGTGATAAAAAAATATTAATTAATTGCGCGTTTCCTATACTAAAGTCTCTTCAAATTCGAGATTTTAAGGACATACAAAAAATTCTTGGAGGCGGTTTGTTGGGTTTGGTAACGTTTTATTCCCAAATCAACGGACAGCTATATAAAATAAGCGTTGAATTTTTTTACGAGCCAAATTTCTTTAAAGTTATCGAACAGTAACACGCAAAATAACAGAATAAAAAATAATTTGGTGAAGATATTTCAAACGTAGGCCTAATATGATTACATCATAACCTTTAGGCCAAACCATCAGCACGTAGAAAGTCGGAGGAAAAAACACTACAAAAACCACTTAAAAGTGATTGAAGAAAGAAAAAAAAATAGTGTAGGAAATATATTGTTGGTTAGATGGAACTCTCCGAGTCGTTAAAACTAACGGTAAAAAAAAACAAATATGGCTGGGAAATGCCCAGTATCCAGCACGTAGATAGAGTTTGACTGAAACATTGGCAAAAACTACGTTTTTTGTTCAATAGTTTGAGCTACGTTTCTGCTCATAGGTGACCAAACAAGAACATTTTTGCTCTAAAATGAGAATATTTAATGTGGCAGGTCAAACTGTGTTACAGTTGGTCCACCATAAATTGAAAAGCATTATGTCAGCGACTAGTCTTGCGCACTAGAATGCTTTTATTAGTAATATTACTAAACTTTGGCCCGTAAGATAACGTCCTAAAATTACCTAAGAGATTTTTGGAAAAAGGGGGTGAGGTCATCATTTTCTTACGAGGGGTGTGGGTAAAATCCATCATACGGAATGTTTTTTTAATCAATTTTTATGGTGAGACAAAAGAAACTATCAAAAAATTTATTAATCATAAAATTTTGCTTAAATTTCATTTATTTATGATATGTTACAACTAATTTTACTGCAATTATTAAAAATATTCTAAAATTTCATACCACTCGCTTTATTATCAATCCTTATGTCTAAATACAACTAAACGATTAAAATAATCTAATTTACAAAACCGTTAAATAATTACGTAACAACCCGCCTCGGTGGCGTAGTTGGTTAACGCGCCAGTCGTGTTGAGCCAGACCGCCGAGGACGGGGAGATCGAGGTTTGAATCTCGGTCGGGTGAACTGGGGGTGGTTTTTCCTAAATGGTTTTCCACTCTCCCTCCACGCAAATGCGGGTTCACTTCCTCGATATACAACCTCCCCAATTCCTAATCAATTAGTGTAATTAGTACTTTAGCGTATAAACCGAACGGGTAGTAAGACGCAGTGCTAAATAAAAATTACGTAACAAATAGGGGGAGAGGGGTGTGGTGATGGAGAATCTTACGATCTACTGGGGGAGGGAGGGAGAAGAGAGGTAGGGTCAAAAATAATTTTTTTTTAAAAAGCCTTACATAATATAGAGACTGGCCCTAAAAAATAACAAGGCTCAATGAAACAAAATATGAGTTGATTTTCTTTCTTCTCTAGTTCACCTTTATTTTCACTGAAGTCCATTCTCGTAAACAGGCTTTTGGCTGTAGAAGATACTACTGTAGTATAATCTACAGGGTTTGGTTTTCTGTGGGTCTTTTTTTTTTTGTATCGAACTTTGGAAAGACTTCAATAACATATCTTCTCCAATCAAAACATTGCTATAGGGTATATGATGTACCATTTAACTTATCTTACCCGGCTCGCAACAGATTCTAGAATCGCCCTTGCCAAAAAGATAAATAAATAAAATGGTCACTTTTGAATAGGGATTTAATATTATTTATATTATTTATTTGAGGTATTTAACTTCAATTTATGAACAAACTGATAATATAACAAATACAAATGTATATGAATGAAAGAGTATACCAATTTTAACGGGAAATATATTGTTTTCACAAACTTTGCGGGGTTCTTTTACACACCACGATCGAAATGGGACCGACGGCTTTATTTCCCCTCCGAAGCAAGCTGTGCTACGGATATTTATCGCTCAATAAAACAATCCGTTAACTCCGGCTAGGTTTGAACCCACGAACATCGAGTCCTGAGGCAAGCACTTTACCCCCAAGACGACCTAGGTCAGCTTATTCATTTATATTTTAAAGCAGCGGTTTCCCAACTTTATGAATGGCGTACCATCCCAAAAAGTCCGTAATTTGGAGTGCCATCCAGATAATGCTGAGTATTTATCGGTACATTTTTAATGATGCCCAGTGAAATAATAACAGACTGCGTGGCTGTACCGATGTCTTGAGCATGAAACAATGCTTTCATCCCTCCCGCCACTGTTTAAATCTGTTACTTTTCGTTGGACTTGGACCAAATTACACTATTATAAAGCCACATGGCTGATTCGCTCACTCACGCACTCACTCACTGACAATGTTTACCCACTCCCAGATGAGCTAGAAACTTGAAATTTGGCAAACTTATAGCTTCTAGCCTGTAACCAAAGGAAAAATTCCGAAAAGTTAAAAAAATTAATTTTTAACCCCCCCAAAAAAATTGCAAAATGGTGGAGCAACTTTAAAGTCGGTGTGGATCTATCTTTTGAGGTATTTTTTGGCTAAACGGTAAGACCTATCAAAAAACGGATTGCACCAGCAGCTACGGATTTGGCGAGATTCATAAGTTTGGTCCTATTACTTTTTGTCATATCGCCATCGGTTATACCTTAGATAGAGCTAGATTTTTTGGATTTTAGGTAAAATTTTGCAAAATTTCCAAACATTTTTTAAATTTTAAAACAAGGCGGTGCCCCCAGCGAGCAAAGCGAGTATATTTATAAGATTTGACCCACCTCGGTGGCATAGTTAGCTAACGCGCCAGTCGTGTTGAGCTCGACTGCCGAAGACGGGGAGATCGAGGTTCGAATCTCGGTCGGGTGAACTGAGGGTGGTTTTTCCTAAATGGTTTTCCACTCTCCCTCCACGCAAATTCAGGTTCACTTCCTCTAAATTCAACCTCCCAATTCCTAACCCATTAGTGTAATTAGTACTTAAGCGTATAACCCGAACGGGTAGTAAGACGTGGTGCTAAGTATTATTATTATTATTACTATAAGATGTAATCAATTACTATTTCCTTCCGACTTTAATTTGCTTGTTTTGTTTGGCTGCTCTCGGTATACCATCGGTAATAACTGTAGGGAAGTCTGTGATGGTCACATGTAAATCATCGTATAACACATCTACCGGCGACTATGGAGAGGCCTTTTTGCTTCCGTTGGTGGCTCACTGATTGAGAGAGCTTTGGCATACTAATTCAAGGACACCGGGTTCAATTCCCGTGCCAAGGTATCACTTTTAAATTTACGAATAAATTAGATAGAGGCCTGGAAAAACTACATTTCAGTTAAACCTATAAGCATCCATATTTAAAATCAAGTATTTAGTTGTGAACTTTCTGACACACACCTATTGAATGAGAACACGATTTACAAACTAACTTAAACCTATATAAAGTACGTATAAAATTCCGTCTATAGGCCTATACCCTGTATTCGTAAAAAGAGTCATGTTTCCCAAATTTATAATGGTTAATTAAATTTTAAATTAACCTTCTTCGGTGGCCACATGGTCCAAGGCGTCATTCTCGTGTCAAACTAGACTGCCAATAATAAAAGGGTGTTTTTTCCCCAGAATGGTTTTTCACTGTCTCTCCACGCAAATGCAGTTACACTTCCAATATAATCAACCCTCATATTTAATTCATTAGCATAATTATTATGCATGCGCATAAACCTAAGCAGTAGTAAGACGCGGTGCAAAAAAGTTTAAACATTATTATTATTATTACTATTATTTTTAGCACCGCGTCTTACTACCCGTTCGGGTTATACGCACTTACGCTAATGTGCAATGGTAGGGTGATTGTGAGATGAAATGGAGGACCTACAGTTTAATGTGGGATCCGAACCACGGTGGAGGTCTGGCATTCCACACATTCACAAGTTGTGATTAATACACGTCTGATCAGAGGTGAAGGAAGGGTTTGGCAATCAGATAAATCTGTGCCGGGACCGAGAATTGAACCCCGGACCCCCAACACAGAAGTCCGACACCTTACCCCTAGACCGCCAGGTCTCCAAGTTTTAAACTTAATTAAGGTGGGAGTTAACGTGAGTTAAAGGAAGTTTATTTACAGATTGTATAACAAAATACATTTTTGTTCTAAATAAATCAAGTAGACAATAGACAACTATCCAGAGAGGCTAAAAGTCTACATACACGGTGACCGAACTAAGTACCGCACCTCTCACGGCTCAAATATGTCTTACATTAAAAAATACTACATTACGTAACATTGTTATATAGCTACCCTCCCTCCCATGTAACACCCTCTAGATATTAGGTCTCCCTACCTAACCCCGCTCGTCAGCGTTAGAGAGTTTAACAGGCCCAACTCGAGTCGCGCGAGGTATGGGAGTAAAATGGAAAAGAAAAGACCTAACGATACGCCAGAAATGTGTGCAGTGCATTCGTATTTGGATGATTACTCGATATTTTCCGCGGTTACGATGAGGGACAAAGCTGGTTGTTAATAACTACAGTATGCCCCAGCGGAGACGGAACGTTTTAAAGCCGGGGTGGGGCAAAAAAATTCCAAATAAAGATTGTAATATAAAAAAAATTGACAATAACACTCCACTAGCCCTAAGCGTATAACTTTATTAGGGTGTGATAAGAACCATTCTAGCATAATTAATTAAGTAGGCCTATTTACTCACCAGCAACGGTGGGTTGGGTAAAGTAATTGGCTCACAATACTTTGGTAACCGTTGACCGGGAGGTCAAGGTTCGAATCTCAGCCGGGTGAGCTGAGGGTGGTTTTCCACTAGCTATTTATCACTGCGATCTTTCCATACTCACTCCAAAAGATCCACGCAAATGTGGGTTCACTTTCTCCTAACTGCCTTCCTCATCCCTATCCCATTAGGTTAAGCCGTTTATATCCCATGTTGTATAAACGTAACAATTAATTTAAAGAACTAGGCCTGACAGAAAGTTCAATAAAAGTTAAATATACAACACATCATTTGAAGCTATCGACCAAGCCACTGTAGCCGTTAAATGTTTCTGTTGATCTGTGTGTAACGAACATCAGATAAAATGAATCAGTCAAGAACATTAACCCATCTAGCAAGTGACAAAATAGAATAGGTGGACATACACGATCAAATATACGCACGAATAAAATCTGATAGACTTTACGGGTCAATGTAAATTCAACAAAGAATAATATATCTGTATGGTAGTAATTATTATAATACTCACCTCAAGAGGAAGCTATTCTCACACATATACTTCGTAGTTTGCCATTCGCCTTATGTTGAAAAACAAGTTAACCAACACACAATAACACCTAATAAAATGGTACGACGCTCGGCGAGGTCTGTGACCAACTGCTTGGCGCATGCTCAATAACTATGATTTTAAGGTGACCTAGCAGTCTAGGGGTAAGGTGTCAAACTTCTGTGCTGGGGGTCCGGGGTTCAATCCTAGGTCCCGGCACAGATTTATTTGATCACCAAACCTCTTCCTTCACCTCTGACAAGACGTGTATTAATCACAACTTGTGAATGTGTGGAATGCCAGACCTCCACCGTGGTTCGGATCCCACGTTAAACTGTAGGTCATCCATTTCATCTCACAATCACCCTACCATTACACATTAGCGCAAGAGCGTATAACCCGAACGGGTAGTAAGACGCGGTGCTAATAATAATAAAAACTATGATTTTAGCGCGATAAAGTTTTGTTGCGTTCTTCACGGCGCATGCGCCAACTCGGAGTCAGATCGTAATTTAAACAATGATTCAGCTATGGCTTCATTCAAATTGTCTTAGCTTTGGTATAGAAACTATTTAGCTATAAAAAAATCCATAATTTATATAAACCACACTGGGATCTTTATAGCACATGTCAGAAGAGTGGGGCAATGCCCCCTGTGCCCCCCCCCTCCCCATCGCTCCACCACCCCTGGTATGTCCCTATTATAACAGAATGAAGATTTGTACACAGTTCTTAATTGTGTGGACATTCTAAAATGGTCAAAAAAAACGGCCTTTTCAATGAAGTTTTTACCCAAATCTCATTTAATATTCCAACAATGTTCAGTATTAGGAACATCTATTAACTATCTACATTAAAGTTTAATCAGAAATGATTCACGCGCAATGGTGTTCGTATAAATTTTACGATTCCTAACCGACTGTGTCACAAAGTTGATCGCCGTGTGATATGAGCTCTTAACTCGAGATTCTCCCCAACAACGGGTAGTGATGTACAAGAATATTGACCCTCTACTTACCGGAGCTCGGTCAAATGGGGGCGACCAGCACAGAGTAACGCATCCGTATCGTGCCCTATTAGTTTATTCTTTATAAAGAAAATAAAAGGGTATTCCACCTTAGTTTGTCGACTAGACATTCCAAGTCTACTGGCAGTAACAATCTTTTGAGGTTGGGGCATCCTGCAGGTGTGATTACTTCGTCACGATGATTATTATGTATTGTGATTAGAAGTCACCTAACTTAGGTTTAGTTAACCAGACCAGGGAAACGATAGGAACAACTTCCCTGAGGGTAAAATACCTGAGGCACCACCGGGAATCCAACCCGGGACTACTAGACTAAGAGACCAGCCAGTTTCTTCTGAAAAAAAAATTTTGTAGTGGGTTCTTTTCAAATAAAACTAACACATCCAACCCGCTTCGGTGGCCATATGGTTTAAGGTGCTACTCTCGCAATATACTTGACTTGCGATGACGGGGAGATAGAAGTTTGATCCCAGTCAGGTGTACAGAAGGTGATTTTTTTTTTCCTAAATGGATTTACACTCTCTCTCTCTCCACGCAAATGTAAACACACTTCTAAGTTAAGCCTTCCTTATCGCTAACACAGTAACATAATTAGTACATAAGTGTATAACCTGAAGGGGTAGTAATACGCGGTTCTAAAAAAACCAAAAAAAGTAAAAAACTAGCACATCCGGAGGTAAAGCAACTTTTTATAGGAGTACCCTTCTTTTGACAGAAAAGTTACTAAATCTACTTACTCGTATTCATATGTCAGGTCAAGTAATTTGTATCTGTCGCTCTGGAAATGGTAAAAATGTTTGTTTCTGTGCTTTAGTTATTAAAATGTTAACTTCAAAGCCTTGGTTCAATTCAACTTTGATTACATGGCCCCGTTTTATAAGTTACGTCATAGTATAATCTGACATGGTAAGACTTTTAGATTCTGTAGAGAGTATAATTTTTTTTTAAATGTTGGTATGGAATTTGTCCTGAAAGCCAGTTAATTAAATTTCCAGAAATGTTTTTTCGGAATGTTAAACTCTAGTAATTAATTTTAAATGTTGACCTAGTTAATTGACTAGATTAATATGTTTGAAGTAAAATTAAATGCCCCTGTTGAAAAAATAAATGACGAGTTGATAAAATATTATTTTTAGTGCCGCGTTTTACTACCAATTCAGGTTATACGCTTATGTACTGAGTTAGGGATGAGGAAGTCTGAATTTAGACGAAATGTATCAACATTTGCATGGGGAGGGAGAGAGAGAGAGTAGAAATTCATTTAGGAAGAACCACCTTCAATACACCCAAACGGGATGAAATCCCCAATCACCCCCGTCATTGCAAGTCTATATTGCAAGTGTAGCGCCTTAGACCATGAGGCCACTGAAGAGTGTTATAAACACGTTATTTTATTATTTTGGTGGGCGCAATTTGATTAAAAACATCGAATAACTAATCAATAAGTGTTTTGTAAAATAGTATTCAAATACTAAATAGAAATGCATTCTTCTAGAAAAAAAGCCATAGGCCTGTATTTGACGCGATAAAATAAATCATGTGTAGTGTACCAGTGACCATGTGGGCTAAGGCATCAGTCTCACCTTGTTTGGTGTGTCGGGGAGGGGCGGGGGATTATATTAGGGTTTGGGAGTCCCTGCCATGTGCACTAAGGGTGGTTTTTATCACACAGTTTCCCACACTCCCTTTACGCAAATGAGGGTACACTTTCTTCAAATTCTAACTTTTCAGAGTGCACACACACACACACACACAAAATGAAAAAAAAGAAATTGGTTTTGTGGGAGATAAGGAGGAACTAGGGTCAAATTACCCGCTTCGGTGACCGCATGGTCTAACGCGCTACTCTCGTGTGAGACTAGACTGCCAAAGACGGTGAGATCGGGGTTCAATACCGGTCAGGTGCATTGAGGTTGGTTTTACTAAATGGTTTTCCATCCTCCCTCCACGCAAATGAGGAAACAACTCCTCTAAATAAAGACTTCCTAATCCCTAACCCATTAGTACATAGGCTTATAACCCGAACGTGTAGTAAGACGTGGTGCTAAAAAATAAATTAAAAATTAAAAACTACTTAAACGAGCATCATACATCTAAAAATAAAATATATATAAAAAATAATTAATTACCTTTGATGAGTCGGTTAAACTTCAGGTCGATCGTTGACTATGACAGCTGCCAATCACTCGAAGGAGGCGCGGTGCCCCATTTGACCAATTAACCTCATTAAATCAAGGTTCCATCACTGCTAACCGACAACACGCAACATGTAATGTCCTGTAATGTTTTTTAACCCCCACACGCGATACCCCGACCACGCTTTTCACTTCAAATCACAAAACACGAATAAGATTTTAATCAATCAATGACGTGACGACAAAAAAAAACACAATTATTAAACACAAAGCGTCAGTTCATGTAATAATGAGAGATAAGAAAAATAATAACGAAGCGACGAACGAATACGTCACGCGAGAGAGTAAAAACGAACCGACACCTTCAACCCTTCTCGAACGTCTGGCAGATACATCGCTTGGTACATCAGCGCTCGTGACGGCAGCTGCCGCAAACTTATCCAATTCACCATCACTCTATCTATCTTTCCCTCTCTCTTCTCCGCTCTTCCTTCCAAACGAACTGTTTCTCTCTATCTTTCCGTCCCTTGTTTTATGACACACATACACAGGCGCGAACGGTGCGACCAGAAAACCCAAAAACTGCGAAAACCGCAAAACAAGGTTTTTTTCCCCCCCCTCCTGAGTTTGTTAAAAAATAGATAAGGTGGGTAGTGGGGGGAGGGGGGAGGGAAAGGAAAAGTGGGCGGGGGGGAAGTCTCAAGGGTAGCAACAACATTAGAGACACATTGTCCCACACATTGGAAGACACCGTCCTGTAATTTTAGGCGAGCTGGTAGAACGTGTGACTCGGAATGACCCGGTTACAAACCTTCGGGTGTTTCTTCAACATTTCGGCTACCATCGTTTTTCTAGACGAGTGCCAGTGCATCTCCTTATTATATTTCCCCTAAATATATATTATTTTATTCGGTTAGATCATTTACGAAGCCACCCCTAATCATGGGTTCTAATATTTGGTCTGAAATAACGCTAACGGAGAGGACGAGGTTTAAATCCAGGTTGAGCGTAATGAGCTGTTTTCTCTTCATTAGTTTCCTACTTTCTCTCCAAGCAAATGAGAGTGAACTTCCTCTAAAATTGTACCTTTCTCAGCTCTCCTCAATTAGATTAAAAATAAGGATAGCCCGGACGTATAGTAAAGTGCAGTGTATGGGAAAGATTAAGACGTAGCTAATGGATAGTATTGAGTGTGATATAAAGTAGGTAGCTAATGGATAGTAATGAATGTGATATGTATAAATTAAGTAGCTAATGGATAGTAATGAATGTGATATGTATAAATTAAGTAGCTAATGGATAGTATTGAGTGTTATATGTATAAATTAAGTAGCAAATGGATAGTAGTGAGTGTGATATGTATAAATTAAATAGTTAATGGATAGTATTGAGTGTGACATATATAAATTAAGTAGCTAATGGATAGTATTGAGTGTGATATGTATAAATTAAATAGTTAATGGATAGTATTGAGTGTGATATGTATAGATTAAGTATCTAATGATAGTAGTGAGTGTGATATGTATAAATTAAGTAGCTAATGGATAGTAGTGAGTGTGATATGTATAAATTAAATAGTAATGGATAGCATTGAGTGTGACATAGATAAATTAAGTAGCTAATGAATAGTATTGAGTGTGATATGAATAAATTAAGTAGCTAATGGATAGTAATGAGTGTGATATGTATAAATTAAGTAGCTAATGGATAGTAGTGAGTGTGATATGTATAAATTAAATAGTAATGGATAGTATTGAGTGTGACATAGATAAATTAAGTAGCTAATGGATAGTATTGAGTGTGATAAGTGTAAATTAAGTAACTAATGGGTAGTATTGAGTGTGATATAAATAAATTACGTAACTAATTGATAGTATTGAGTGTGATATATATATACATTAAGTAGCTAATGATCAGTACTTAGTGTGATATATATATAAATTAAGTAGCTAACGGCTAGTACTGAGTGTGATATTTATAAAATTGAGTAGCTAATGACTAGCACTGTGTGTGATATATAAAATTAAGTAGATAATGACTAGTACTGAGTGTGATATATACAAAATTAAGTAGCTAATGACTAGTACTGAATGTGATATATACAATTAAATAGCTAATTGATAGTATTGAGTGTGATATATATACATTAAGTATTTAATGACTATTACTTAGTGTGATATATATAAATTAAGTATCTAATGACTAGTATTGAGTGTTATATGTATAAATTAAGTAATTAATGGGTAGTATTGAGTGTGACATAAATAAATTTCGTAGCTAATGGATAGTATTGAGTGTGATATATGTAAGTTAAGTAGCTAATGACTAATACTGAGTGTGATATATATATAAATTAAGTAGCTAATTATTATTACTGAGTGTGATATATAAAATTAAGTAGCTAATGACTAGTACCAACTGTGAGAAATATATAGGCCCCTATATGTACACATTAATTAGCGAGTGAGTATTGAATGTAATATAATATAAATGAAACCTAAGTTTAGTCTGGAGCACATAATGTCTAATAAGCTGGGAGTCCTGAGTTCCATCTCTGACATGGCATGAAAATATGGCATGGGGATTGGGTGTTGTGTCAGTTCTTAAATTTAACTTCTGTGCATTTAATCCTACAACCCGTTTACTAATTGGATAGGGACGAGATAAGTATAATTCAGAGGAAATATACCCACATTTGCATGAATGGACAGAGGAAATAAATAATATTCAGTACACTCGACCAGGATTTGAACCCTGATATACCCGTCATAGTGAATCCAGTTTATTTCGAAAGTATCATCTTAATACCCATTCGATCATCAAAGTGTGCATCACACATCGAAAATAAAATATAAATTATACATAAAGAAAATTAATTACGTTTATTAAACCATTTAAACCTCACGTCAATAGTCAGAAATTACAGCTATCTATCAACCGAAGGAGGCACAGTGCCCCATTTGACCAATTTAACTTGTTTGTTCAAAGTTACATCACAGATAACAGACGGCATGCAACAGTGGCAGTCCTATAAACTGGCCCCGTGGTGTAGTGGTCAATGCACCTGGATATGAGCTTGGGGGCCCCGGGTTCGATTCCCGTTTGGTACTTCGGGTAGTTTTCCCGAAAGGGACCCCAACGGTCAACTGGGTTTGGTTGGTTAGGTTTAAGTGTTTCCACTGGTTCCACACCCTCATACTCACTATCATAATCATCATCATCTCATCTCATCGGGACATGGAAAGAGCCTCCACAGAAGGGATGTACGATTAGTACATTTTGGTACCCCCTGGGCAACGGTACATTAGTACTGGCGAATCTTTCCACTACTGAACTACACCTTATGTAGCCCAGACGCGCAATATTATCATAAAAAGTCTATCATATTTTTAACCCCTCATACAACCCCTCCGCCCCTTTCATTTCAGCTCACAAACCACGAATAATTATTTTTTCAGGGTTGAATGCGTGTATATCAACGCGGATCTGAAAAAAAAACTTGTTCGATGTACTATTTAGGCTAATGTGTTAAGTATTAATAAGGTTTAGTTATAAAGGAAATGTAGCCTCATTTGCTTGAAGGAAAAGCGGTAAACAATTTGAAAATACCAACCCTCTCTACCCCCGATCAGGATTCGAAACCAAATCTCCCCATCATTAGCAGTTTAGTCTATTGCGAGAGAGTGGCGCCTTAGACAATGTGGTCACTGAATCCGGTCAGTAAAATTTTAATCCTCCACTGACGTGTTGACATAACAATATACAAGTAGATAAACAAAATAATAATCGTAATCATAATACATAATTATTGGTGTGGATACAAATAATTCTCCAATAAAAAGGATTAATTCCCTTACACATCAATTTTAAACCACCCACCCCCATTAGACCAGACATTGTTCTCGATTGGTTGCGGGGTTTAATAATTTTTTTGTGACCTGGCGGTCTAGGGGTAAGGTGTCAGACTTCTGTGCTGGAGGTCTGGGGTTCAATCCTCAGTCCTGGCACGGATTTATCTGATTGCCAAACCCGTCCTTCACCTCTGACAAGACGTGTATTAATCACAACTTGTGAATGTGAGGAATACCAGGCTTCCGCCGTGGTTCGGATCCCACGTTAAACTGTAGTTCCTCCATTTATCTCACAATCACCCTACCATTACACATTAGCGTAAGTGCGTATAACCCGAATGGGTAGTAAGACGCGGTACTAATAATAATAATAATAATAATAATAATAATAATAATAATAATTACTTTTTTTTAATCTACTACTGTTTCCAGCCTGTGGTCAGTTTTTTATTCAGGCCATATATTCTCCAATATCGGCTTGCTAGACCTGTCGTAGCTTCATATGCCTTACAATCTAACTTAAGACTAGGACAGGCACAACATCCAGTCCCCGGCCGTCAATTTATCACAAGGGATGGGAAAAAAGTATCGCTGGCCTTAACTTCGCCCATATAAAAACCTTATTATTATTATGGATACAATTATATCTTCTTTGTTATTATTTTATTCCCTACTCCTTATTTTATACAAGCCTTAGTCTTCTATGACGACATGTTTCGGTGCTATGTATAGATCTTACACCATCCTCAGGCCTTATTTATGATAAAGATGATTTATTTTAAAACATATTATCGGAAAGTTTTTGAAATTTTAAGGTGTTATATGTAATAAAATTTATGTGACTATAACTTGGAAACAAGGTCAAATGGGTCACACGTTTTTTTATAATTTCTCATTGCTTTTTGGTTTCCTGTTCACCGTTGTAGTGGGTGCAGCATGTTGTGGTGCTACATGTTGTGGTACATCCTGTATATTAGCAGTGGTGATTCGTTGTGTGTTATAAAGGCATGCACAGGTTTTTTTATCACCACGTCATACATAGGCGTATAACCCGAACGGGTAGTAAGACGCGATGATACTAAGATAAAAATAGGTTAATTATGTAAAAAGTTTAATTTTTGAGGAAGTGTAGACATATTTTAATGAAGGGAGAGGGGAAAACCATTACTGAAAAAAACCACCTTGACCGAGATTTGAACCACAATCTCCCAGTCATCGGTAGTTTATCTTAATGAAAGAAAGACGCCTTGGATTAGGCAGGTGAAACTTGTGGCTTTATTCATGATTCTGTATGACCTGCGGACCTTTGAAGTTTTAATGAACCAACATACGATTCAGTCAGATTTTTTTTTTTATGTTTAAGAAAATACACAATTTGAGATTTGTAAATCGAGCCTTATTTTGAGAAATCTAGCAAGTAAGGTAGGTTTACCAAAAGTTTGATCTTTACTCACAAGATTTATTATTTATTCATTTGAGATATTTAACGTGTACTTTCTGAACTGACTTATTACATCAGCACACGAGAATTTTAATGAGCGAAAGTGAAAGGGCCTACCAATTTTACCAAGAAAGGTATTTCCATATACCTTCCAGGGTTCTTTTACATGCCTCAACTAACATGGGGAACAATGACGTTACTTCTCCTCCAAAGAAAGTTGTGCTACTAATTTTTATCGCTCAAAGAAAAGTCTGTAGACCCCAGCTGGGTTTGAACTCACGAACATTGACTCCTAAGGCAAGCACTTTACCCCAAGACCACCGAGGTAAACTTTACTAAATAAAGAAAAAAAAAATTTTAAAGTTTGCGAAAAATTCCTTTGAGGAACCTGATGAAAAAATATAAATACTAAGTACTATCCCGATTGGTATAATGGGGCCCAGATACAGACACACATACATACAAACAGTATCGCAATATATATATATATATAGTTTTAATGGGGTCATGAAACGTCACAGGCATTCATTAAAATCTCGAATTCTATTTTTTGTCGACGATCATATTATTTCCTGTCTCAAAGGGGTCGCTAGAAAGTAAAAAGTTCGATAAGAATGTGTTGGATATAAAACTCAAATTTGCTAAAGAATGACAATTTATCTAGGTTTTTTTAGGACTGCGTCTTACTAAATTTTCAGGTAGGCCTACGCACCAATAAAACCAATGCGTTAGTGTTAAGTAAGGTTGAATTTAGAGGAAGAGTAACTGCATTTGCATGGAGGGAGGGTGGAAAAAGTTTAGAGAAAATCACTCTAAACACAACCTACAAGGATTAAAACTCCGATATCCCTGTCATTGGCAGTCTAGTACAACACGAGAGCTACGCCCTAAGTCATGCGGCCACCGAAGCAGGTTTATCTAGTTTAAAAAATAAATAAAAAAATATTCATCTGATGTTTAAGAATATTTAAACTATAACATAAATGAAAGATCATTGTATTTATCAACCATAAAAACAGATGGAATCGGTCTAGCGGAAAAGAGATTCCCGTTTTATAACTAAAAAGGAAATATTAAAAGAAAAGGAAGGAAAAATATATATAATATCACCGGGGAGAAAAAATTGTTTTCATTTCTTTATCCAGTTTCATTTTCAAACACTAGAGAATATCTTGCGAAAGAAAAGAGAGGAGAATTGCCTAGAAAAATATAAAGTAAATAAAAAAAAAAGGGACTTTGGATAAGATGAGAATATTTCGTTACCCTCTTGGGAATAGATTATCTTCAAGGAAGATGAACAAATGCGCTCCCCCTCTTTTTTTTTTCATGCCATATCCTACTACCCGTCCATGCTATTCTAATTTAACTAGGCGATGGCGAAGGAAATGCTTTAGAAGAAATGTAACCACATTTTAATGGCGAGAGAATGGGAAGCGATTTGGTAGTATTGGTGAAGGGAGAAAAAGATCTTTCAACTATGGTGAACAAACTAGTTTATATTTATTTTAGCACCGCGTGCTAGGGACGTGAAAGAATTAATTTAGAGGAATTGTACCTGCATTTACGCTGAGGGAGAGTGGAAAACCATTTAGTAAAAAAACCACCCTCAGTACACCCAACTGGGATTCTAACCCCAATCTTATCGTCTTCGGCAGCCCAGTCTATTGAGAGAGTGATGCCTTAGACCATGCGACCACCGAAGCGGATAACACACTAGTTGGAACAATAAGAGAGTATGAAATCGAAATAAACTTCAAGAAGTCGAAGTTGATGAAGATATCTCAGAGATAAGAACCACAGACACATTGTGGTGGGAAACCACAGGGAATATATTATGGAACATTTGAAATATTTGGTAAGTTTAATTGCGACAGAAACGCAGTGTACACGGGAGATAAATTTAAAAATAGCAATAGTCAAGATGGCTTTCAACAAAGAGAGGATATTACTGACTATCCAACTGGACCTGAATAGCAATGGTAAACACTTCTTTCAGAATAATAGGATGTTACTGACCATCCAAATGGATCTGAAGAGCAATGGTAAGGAATGCTTTCAACAATGATAGGATGTTAATGACCAGTAAACTGAACCTGAAAACATTTGCCAGAGTATGATGTTACTGATTTGCAAACAGGATCTGGATATGAGGAATAAACTGGTAAAGTGTTATGTATAGAGCACTGCTTTGAAGAAGAAATATTAGAAAAAACTTTGAGGCGTGGCGCTGGAATAGAATAGAGCAGATAAACTGGGCGGATTGGGTGATTAATGAAGACGTTCTAGAAAGAGTCAATGAAAAAAAAATCATTCTTAGGGTTATTCTACTAAGAAAGGCCCACTAGATGAATCACATCCACATCACATCAGCCATGTAAAGCGCAGGAGCAAGGGCTCAAATGACGTCATGGTCACAGAGGAATATCGGTCACGTACAGCACAGAAGCTGGGGCTCAAATGACGTCACAACACAGAGGAACAGTGATGATGTACAACACAGGCGCAGGGGCTTAAATGACGTCACAGTCACAGAAGGGAAAAAACTGGTCACTTACAACGTAGGTACAGGGGCTCAAAGTACGTCAAAGTTACCGAGGAACATCAATCACGTACAGCGCAGGTACAATGGCTCAAATGATATCAGAGTCAAACATAAGCTTTGGTCACGTGGGTCACAGAAGTCTCTCTATGAGTAATAAGTAACTAGTTTGGATGTCACATAGTACGCCTATCTCCTGAAACTAAAGAACAAATTTTAGACATCTTGGTGACCTGGTGGTCTAGGGGTAAGGTGTCAGACTTCTGTGCTGAAGGTCCGGGGTTCAATCCTCAGTCCCGGCACAGATTTATCTGATTGCCAAACCCTTCCTTCACCTCTGACAAGATGTGTATTAATCACAACTTGTGAATGTGAGGAATGCCAGGCCTCCACCGTGGTTCGGATCCCACGTTAAACTATAGGTCCTCCATTTCATCTCACAATCACCCTACCATTACACATTAGCGTAAGTGCGCATAGCCCGAACGGGTAGTAAGACGCGGTGCTAGTAATAATAATAATAATAATAATAATAATAATAATAATAATAATAATAATAATTTAGACGTCTTATTTCACCGACCAGAGTATATGTAATCTTAAGAACGCACTCTTGCATGTCAGGTAGGTAACTGCGCCTGCTGTTCATTATATCGGGCAACCCACAAGACAAAACTATTCGTTACAGAGACTAGACAAGAGTTTTATGAATATCTTCGCATTAGAAACCATGTAACGTACGTCATGTTCTTTTGGATTTGAAACGACCGTTACTAAAAAAAAGGGGGGGGGGGCTACCCATACACGACAAGATAAGAATTGGATACTATTAAGATAAATTTGACCTTTTTATTTTTGTAGTCTTTGAGATATATTAGGGTTGCACGAAGCTTGAAAAACTACGATCTTTCTTCCATTTTGCCCCGAAAAATAATTCTGGTTTGGACAATTTACAAAGTTTCGTCAGAAAAAAAAAGTATTTAAAGCTAGTTTAGGGGTCTACTCTTTTAAGTTCAATTACCCGCTTCAGTGGCCGCATTGTCTAAGGTGCTACTCTTCGGATTCGGACAAATGAGCGCCACAAACTGAGCGCGGACAACCGGACGCCGCCTTAAAAATGTGTGCTTTAATTGTAAAAAACTAAGGTTAGGTTAGGTTAGGTTAGGTATTTGTCATGTCTTTTTTATGTGTTTATTTTTTTAATTTTAAAATATCAAGTAGTCCAACTTCATAAATACAAACAAATTACGGTTCTTCTGTTATGATTTTTTTCTAAACAGCTCTAAAAATGAATGTTTGAGTAAAAAAAAATCATTACGTTTTTACACTGGCTCACAGTTGTCCTAGACCGGCTACTCTCACAGTAGTCTAGACTTACAATGACGGGGAGATCAAGGTTCGAATCTCGGTCGGGTGTACTGAGGATGGGTTTTTTCCAAAATAGTTTTCCACTCTCCCTTCAAGCAAATACGGTACCTTTCTTCTAAATATAGCCTTCAAAGTCCTAAAAACCATTAGCGTAATCAGTATAACCCAAACGGGTAATAAGACGCGATACTAAAAAGCGAAAAATTTCAATTATTGCCATTCTGAAATGTTATGTACATTGCTACGAATAAATATATTTATTTTAGCACCACGTCTTACTACCCATTCGAGCTATACGCAAATGTATTAACTACGCTAGGGCACAGACAAATAATATACCTAGACACTCAACCTCCAGGTTAAAATGGTTGTGCTCCTTTTGACGGCTTGAGTCCTTCAACACTAGGATCGCTGCGGTTAGTCCCATCAACACTCAGCAGCAGTAATCTCTATATTATACTGGATGTACATAAACATACACATTGCTAAGGACCAAAGAGTGACGCTCAAGTTTATCGTTTGCTTCATTGTGAGGGGACAGATTTAACGGTTTCGTTCAATGTTCTTAAGCGAAAACATGTCTCTGATGAATAAAAATGTTATTGTTTGAAAAGAGTGAAGTATTATACCACAATTTCCTGAAGAAACATTTACATTAAATGATATACAATTCAGTTTTACAGGTAATAATTTACAAATACGAATAAAATCTTTAATATATTTAGATATGTAGCTATCATCCATGTTGTTTACAATCTGTCAATACTATACTTATATTTCAAGTTGGCTATTAGCTTGTATATTGGTTTCAGAAACCATATTATATTGAAAGTTCGATAAAAAAAAATAATGAATAAGGTATCTTAAAACTTCATTACATTTGTTTGAATGACAAACTTTGTGTAGTTGCCATACTTTCAAACTATCACTTAGGTTATAGGCTTGTAGAAAGTATTATTATATTACCTTTTTTAAGTTGGATCATATCTTGTATATTGCTTTCAGAAACCATATTTTGTTGAAAATTCGTTAACTATAATGAAATAAGTTAGCTAAAAACTGTATTACATTTGTTTGAATGACATATACCTTGTGTAAAAGTCTTACGTTCAAATGATAATTTAAGTTATAGGCTTGTAGGAAGTACGGTATCTAATAAACCCTGATTTTAGTAAAAAATACCAATCTGTAAGGCTTTATTTCGTTCCAGAATACTATCATTTATATAATATTTTGGTAGGATGAACGGCCATTTAGAACGGAAGTAGATATTTCCTTCTGGAAGGTGTTTTATCTTACCTAAACACTACTATAGAGTGTATATATTAGGCTACATCAACTTATTTAAAGAAAAAACTCACCAGTTTCTAACTTTGTTATGCTCTTCAAAGCTTTTACCAACAAATTTATTTAATTTAAATTATCACACATTGATGTATCTTATATGTTCAATCAAATTAATGAACGATGGTCAAAATGCCAAATTGCCTTGTATGCGTGTAAGAGAGAAAGAAATACCCGAAAGTTTCCTTCTCTCTTACATAATGATATGCAGACGACAGCTCAAACATTTCGCCCAGAGATGTCCATCCAATTATACTATAGAGATCAATGTTCAGCAGTGACACTAGCGAAGCCCAGTGTTGAAGGACTCAACCTGGTAAAAGGAGCGTAGCGAAACCTCGGTAAGGCTGAGAGTCTGTTTATTACTTGTCTGTGCGCTAGGGATTAGTAAGGTTAAATTTTAGAGGAAATGAAACTACATTTCCGTAGAGGTAGAGAGTTAAAAACTATGTGAGTGGAACCATTATCAGCACACCCAATCGGGATTCGAACGCCAACCTTCCCGTCATCCTCAGTCCAATCTATTGCAAGAATGATAACTTAGAATTCGTCCACCAAACTGGGTCGAATATTTCTGAGGTAATTGAGTTTCTATATCATTTTATAATGCGATATTTAAAACAATGGCGCTATCACGCAATCTAACCAAACCAGCCAAGCTGTTAACCGTGTGTTGGTGAAGATAGTGCCAACATTTGTGGATATAGGGAGTTGTGTTGTTAGCAAATCAAACCCTCTGGTCATTAATCTTAGTTTTCTAGACTGTAACCGCTACTTATTCTTTCAAGTATCAGCTCGTTTAGTCTACCTCGTGGTCTTGGTGTAAAGTGCTTTGCCCCAATGACCCGGTGTTCGTGGGTTCAAATCCCGGAGGGCTCGACGGATTTTTTATGAGCAGTAAAAATACGTAGCACAACTTCCTTCGGAGGTGAAGTAAAGGCGTCTGTCCC
The DNA here is from genome assembly GCA_902155825.1 of Timema genevievae. Lineage (NCBI taxonomy): Eukaryota > Metazoa > Arthropoda > Insecta > Phasmatodea > Timematidae > Timema > Timema genevievae. The sequence continues at coordinate 74,968 of CABFWO010001765.1, forward strand.
ATGTAGGTTGTGACATGTGAAAGAACCCTGGAAGGTATATGAAAATACCTTTCTCTGCAAAATTGGTAGGGCCCTTTCGCTCTCGCTTATAGAAATTCATTTTGTGCTGATATAAGCAGTCGTTTCATAAAGTTCGCGTTAAATACCTCAAATAAATAAAATATATCAATAAAACTTCTCCTTCGCGCTCACAAGGCTTAGTTAGACCCCTTTCCAGACCCAAAGCCTCACAGAAAAATCAGGAAGTACCAGGTCTTGAACCCGGGCCCTTTGGATCTATGGCTGGGATAAGTAAATGTATATTTTAAGATAAAAACGAGATAAAGACTGTGCGGTGAACCGTAATATTTATTTACTCATTTTAACCCTTTTTTGTAATACCCTGTATCTCACTAATAAATAAGAAGCCTAGAGTTTTAAAATACTCCAGCCATTTAACTTTTAAAAAGAACACATAAAGTTTTTTATTCTTATTGCATTTAGTTACTTTTAAAATATGCTCAAAAAACATCAATTTTCTTTTAAAATGTGTAATTTAGAGTATCGTATTATGTTTAAATAAAAATGTTTAGTACGGTAAAAAGTATTCTTTCATAAATAAAAGTCTTGAAATTGTTATTTCACTCATTACAGTTTAGAGAGAAGAATTCAATTGTGACATTACTTTTTTTTTTATCAAAGTGAATATATTACATGGCTTATGAAACACTGTAGTTTTATTTTGTACCACCAGGAAGGCAGTAAAGTGAAATTTTATATCCCGTAATAAAAATAACAGTTGTAGATGTAATTTTATTTATGTGTGAAGTTCACAAAGTAATTTAAACGAGGGGGGGAAAGAAAATGTCACAAAGAAAAAAGTTACTTTCTTTTTAACAAGGGGCTTAATTAGAGTGTGCTTTCTTTCATCTGATTGGTTGAACTTCCTAATTAATTTTAATGATTCTAATATTACTATTAATTCTACGAACAGTAGACCTTGCTCCCTCCATGTTATTATCGTTACTACAGTTTTACTGACTGTTGCTTCAAGCGTACTTATATTAACTTTTGTAAATGTAAAATAAAATTATTTCTTCGATAATTTTAGTCGCTTTCGAACTCTTAACACATTTTTCTTCTCAAATAATTCTAGTAACTTTTGTAACTTCAAAATATATTTGTTTTTATCATAGTTTTAGTAGCTTTTATAACTCTAAAACAAGTTTTTGTTTCTAGCGCACTTCTAGTAACTTTTGTAATTTATGAAATATTCTTCCTACCCTTGTTTCAGTTATTTTTGTAACTCTAATATACAGTTATTTTTACAATAGTTTTAGTAGCTTTTGTAACTCTAAAACAAGTTTTAATTTCTAGCGCACTTCTAGTAACTTTTGTAATTTATGAAATACAGTTCTTCCTAACCTTGTTTTAGTCACTTTTGTAACTCTAAAATACAGCTATTTTTACTATAGTTTTAATAGCTTGAGTAACTCTAAAAAACTTTTTTCTTACTTACTTTTGTAGCTTTTGTAACTCTAGTGTAAGTTTTTTCCTAGCGTAACTTTAGTAGCTTAGTAACCGTCAGCTACTGTTCTTATTACAACCAAATGGAAGTGCTCTTGTCATGCGAGCGGTTCACTTAGCACAGTAGTTCTGTTAAGAGCCATTCCAGTAGTAATACGTACCCCCTTCCCCCTGGAAAGAAGAGTATAAATGCGAGTAGCAGCCTTTGCCCGGGCAGCCTCTCCATTAATAACGGCGGTCGGGTCCTTGCACTTGGGATAATTATAATCCAGAGAGAGCGAGGCGGACTTCATCTTCAGCAGGTGTTACCGAGCATCGGAGGATAAGGGAGGGAGAGGTCATTGAAGGACAGGATTGCATGGAGTGCTCTCATGGTGGTAGGCAGAGAAAAAAGCTGAGTGCTCTTTGAGTGATACTATAGTTATATGACTGTATGCAAGAAACAAGCTGAGTGCTCTTTGAGTGATACTATAGTTATATGGCTGTATGCAAGAAACAAGCTGAGTGATACTATAGTTCTATGATTGTATGCAAACACGAGGCTTTAGTATAGTTGGGTTTTTTTTTGTCACTGCATTTTAACATTTTTGGGTTAAATGCCTATGTATTAATTATGATAATGTTTTGCGATGAGGAAAGTTAAATTTAAAGAAAGTGTAACTGCATTTTTGTGGAAAATAAAACCTTTAGAAAAAAAAAACAGCTTCAATAAACCCGACAAGAATTCGAAACCCTGATCTACGCGTCACTGAGAGCCTAGTTTATTGCGATAGTGACGCCTTAGACCATTTGAACCAATGCAGTGATTGTACCATGTATTAATAACAGTCTGAATTATCCACATTTAACACTAATAAAAGGATGAGCAGGGTATAATTTTAGGGTTAAAAGTACCCGCATATGCGGTTAAAGGTCGAGTGTTAGGTAATAGCTGCCTCAGTGAAATTACCAAGGATTGTAATAACCCGACAACTTCAGTCTCGCAAGCTAGCTAGTTCATAATAGGTCGACGCCTCGCCACCGTGTGCATCGATGTAGGACCTCCCCCCCCCCCCCCCCCC